>JANJGN010001808.1:0-27500 GCA_026770705.1 Isurus oxyrinchus | reverse complement strand
CCAATTCCCCCACCTCCACTCCCACCCGCACCCCACCCCCACCCCAACCCCACCTCCAATCTCCCCACCCCAAGACCCACTCCCACCACCACCCCACCCCCACCCTTACCCCACCACCCCCCACCCCACACCCAACCCAACCCCCACCTCCAATCTCCCCACCCCAAGCCCCACTCCCACCACCACCCCACCACCCCCACCCCAAACCTCCCCCAACCCCACCCCAACCCGAACCCCACCCGACCCCCCACCCCACCCCAAACGCCGCCCCCTGTGTGCCCTCTCCCTCAAGCGCTTTTCCCAACTCCCCCACCCCTGACCCTTGACCCCTGCCCCTCCCCCTCTCTCCAGCCGGTACTCACACAGGCCCGCTGCTGGACGGCTTCCAGCAGCCGCTTGGCGGGGATGAAGAAGTCGAGGACATAGCGCAGGGTGTCATGGCCGAAGGTCCTCTCCAGCACGTCAAACACCTGGCCGAGGAGGGAGGCAGCTGTGTCCTCGAAGGGAGGGTACAGGGCGGCCAGCGACCTCTGTATGCAGCTGTCCACCGCCTCAGACTCCTGCAGGAGTGGGGGTGGGGGAGGAGAAGGACGAGAGAGAGAGAGAGAGAGAGAGACAGAGCGAGAGAGAGAGAGAGAGAGAGAGAGAGACACAGAGCGAGAGAGAGAGAGACACAGAGCGAGAGACAGAGCGAGAGAGAGACAGAGCGAGAGAGACAGAGCGAGAGAGAGAGAGAGACAGAGCGAGAGAGAGAGACAGGGACAGAGAGAGGGAGAGACAGAGACAGAGAGAGAAAGAACGAGAGAGAGAGAGGGACAGATAGAGAGAGACAGAAAGAGAGGGAGACAGAGCGAGAGAGAGAGAGAGGGACAGAGAGAGAGAGAGAGGGAGACAGAGAGAGAGAGACAGAGAGAGAGAGAGGGGAACAGAGAGAGAGAGAGAGAGAGGGAGACAGAGCGAGAGAGAGAGAGAGGGACAGAGAGAGAGAGAGAGAGGCAGACAGAGCGAGAGAGAGAGAGACAGAGCGAGAGAGAGAGAGGGACAGAGAGAGGGAGAGACAGAGACAGAGAGAGACAGAGAGAGAAAGAACGAGAGAGAGAGGGACAGAGGGAGAGAGATAGAGAGAGAAAGAGCAAGAGAGAGAGAGGGACAGAGAGAGAGAGAGAGACAGAGAGAGAGAGAGAGAGGGACAGAGAGAGAGAGAGTGAGAGAGAGGGACAGAGAGAGAGAGGGACAGAGAGAGAGAGAATGAGAGAGAGGGACAGAGAGAGAGAGAGGGACAGAGAGAGAGAGAGAGACAGAGAGAGAGGGACAGAGAGAGAGAGAATGAGAGAGAGGGACAGAGAGAGAGAGAGGGACAGAGAGAGAGAGAGAGACAGAGAGAGAGGGACAGAGAGAGAGGGACAGAGAGAGAGAGAGAGAGAGAGATAGAGAAAGAGCGAGAGAGAGAGAGAGACAGAGAGAGAAAGAGCGAGAGAGAGGAACAGAGAGAGAGAGGAACAGAGATAGAGACGAACAGAGAGAGAGAGCGAGAGAGAGAGAGAAACAGAGAGAGAGAGCGAGAGAGAGAGAGAAACAGAGAGAGAGAGAGAGAGAGAGACAGAGAGACGTTAGGAATCTCCTGGGAGTAGGGAGGTAAAAACACACATGGCGCCAGCAGCCGCGGTGAACAGGCCCCGTCGATCAGAGGCCCCGGTCTAGCCCACATGTACCCCCCCACCCACGCCTGGAGCTGGGGGGGGGATAGGGGTGGCGCCGACGAGGTGGGTGTGGTCCCTGCCCCTCCCACAGGGTGACACATGGGGGTCAGGCGGGATTGTCTGGTGCTCACTCACGGGATCCCAGGCGAGTCCGGCCTGTCCATTTCAACCGGGCAGCAACACCACCCACAAACGTTTCTCGCTGCGTGGCCCCACATATCCACCCTGCACCCACCCCCCCCGCCTCCCCCACACCCACCACTCCCAGCCCCGCCTCGGTCCCACCTTACAGAGAGAGTCAGGGGTGGGGTGCATCACCAGGAGCACAGTGGACATGGACAGTGATGGTGTAACAGGAAGCAAGTGTGGCAGAGAGAGAGAGGAAGAGAGAGAGAAGGAGATAGAGGGAGAGGGAGAGAGGGAGAGGGAGAGAGATGCTCAGGCTGTGTCGGAGAGAGGAAGTTTAACATTCAGGGCGTGTCGGTGAGAGAGAGAGGGTGTAATGGTCAGGGTGTGTCGGGGGAGAGAGAGAGAGGGTGTAATGGTCAGGGTGTGTCGGGGAGAGAGAGACGGTGTAATGGTCAGGGTGTGTCGGAGAGAGAGAGAGGGTGTAATGGTCAGAGTGTGTCGGGGAGAGAGAGAGGGTGTAATGGTCAGGGTGTGTCGGAGAGAGAGAGAGAGGGTGTAATGGTCAGGGTGTGTCGGGGAGAGAGAGAGAGGGTGTAATGGTCAGGGTGTGTCGGAGAGAGAGAGAGAGGGTGTAATGGTCAGGGTGTGTCGGAGAGAGAGAGAGAGGGTGTAATGGTCAGGGTGTGTCGGGGAGAGAGAGAGGGTGTAATGGTCAGGGTGTGTCGGGGAGAGAGAGAGGGTGTAATGGTCAGGGTGTGTCGGTGAGAGAGAGAGAAGGTGTAATGGTCAGAGTGTGTCGGAGAGAGAGAGGGTGTAATGGTCAGGGTGTGTCGGGGAGAGAGAGAGGGTGTAATGGTCAGGGTGTGTCGGAGAGAGAGAGAGGGTGTAATGGTCAGAGTGTGTCGGGGAGAGAGAGAGGATGTAATGGTCAGGATGTGTCGGGGAGAGAGAGAGGGGGTAATGGTCAGGGTGTGTCGGAGAGAGAGAGAGAGAGGGTGTAATGGTCAGGGTGTGTCGGAGAGAGAGAGAGAGGGTGTAATGGTCAATGTGTGTCGGGGAGAGAGAGAGAGAGTGTAATGGTCAGGGTGTGTCGGAAAGAGAGAGAGAGGGTGTAATGGTCAGAATGTGTCGGAGAGAGAGAGAGAGGGTGTAATGGTCAGAGTGTGTCGGGGAGAGAGAGAGGGTGTAATGGTCAGGGTGTGTCGGAGAGAGAGAGAGAGGGTGTAAGGGTCAATGTGTGTCGGGGAGAGAGAGAGGGTGTAAAGGTCAGGGTGTGTCGGAGAGAGAGAGAGAGGGTGTAAAGGTCAGGGTGTGTCGGAGAGAGAGAGAGAGAGGGTGTAATGGTCAGGGTGTGTCGGGGAGAGAGAGAGGGTGTAATGGTCAGGGTGTGTCGGACAGAGAGAGAGAGGGTGTAATGGTCAGGGTGTGTTGGAGAGAGAGAGAGAGGGTGTAAAGGTCAGGGTGTGTCGGAGAGAGAGAGAGAGGGTGTAAAGGTCAGGGTGTGTCGGGGAGAGAGAGAGAGGGTGTAAAGGTCAGGGTGTGTCGGAGAGAGAGAGGGTGTAATGGTCAGGGTGTGTCGGGGAGAGAGAGAGGGTGTAATGGTCAAGGTGTGTCGGGGAGAGAGAGAGGGTGTAATGGTCAGGGTGTGTCGGAGAGAGAGAGAGAGGGTGTAATGGTCAGGGTGTGTCGGAGAGAGAGAGAGAGGGTGTAAAGGTCAGGGTGTGTCGGGGAGAGAGAGAGGGTGTAATGGTCAGGGTGCGTCGGGGAGAGAGAGAGGGTGTAATGGTCAGGGTGTGTCGGAGAGAGAGAGAGAGGGTGTAATGGTCAGGGTGTGTCGGAGAGAGAGAGAGAGAGGGTGTAATGGTCAGGGTGTGTCGGAGAGAGAGAGTGAGGGTGTAATGGTCCATGTGTGTCGGGGAGAGAGAGAGGGTGTAATGGTCAAGGTGTGTCGGGGAGAGAGAGAGGGTGTAATGGTCAGGGTGTGTCGGGGAGAGAGAGAGGGTGTAATGGTCAGGGTGTGTCGGAGAGAGAGAGAGAGAGGGTGTAATGGTCAGGGTGTGTCGGGGAGAGAGAGAGAGAGGGTGTAATGGTCAGGGTGTGTCGGGGAGAGAGAGAGGGTGTAATGGTCCATGTGTGTCGGGGAGAGAGAGAGGGTGTAATGGTCAAGGTGTGTCGGGGAGAGAGAGAGGGTGTAATGGTCAGGGTGTGTCGGGGAGAGAGAGAGGGTGTAATGGTCAGGGTGTGTCGGAGAGAGAGAGAGGGTGTAATGGTCAGAGTGTGTCGGGGAGAGAGAGAGGATGTAATGGTCAGGATGTGTCGGGGAGAGAGAGAGGGGGTAATGGTCAGGGTGTGTCGGAGAGAGAGAGAGAGGGTGTAATGGTCAGGGTGTGTCGGAGAGAGAGAGAGAGAGGGTGTAATGGTCAGGGTGTGTCGGAGAGAGAGAGTGAGGGTGTAATGGTCCATGTGTGTCGGGGAGAGAGAGAGGGTGTAATGGTCAAGGTGTGTCGGGGAGAGAGAGAGGGTGTAATGGTCAGGGTGTGTCGGAGAGAGAGAGAGAGAGGGTGTAATGGTCAGGGTGTGTCGGGGAGAGAGAGAGAGAGGGTGTAATGGTCAGGGTGTGTCGGGGAGAGAGAGAGGGTGTAATGGTCCATGTGTGTCGGGGAGAGAGAGAGGGTGTAATGGTCAAGGTGTGTCGGGGAGAGAGAGAGGGTGTAATGGTCAGGGTGTGTCGGGGAGAGAGAGAGGGTGTAATGGTCAGGGTGTGTCGGAGAGAGAGAGAGGGTGTAATGGTCAGAGTGTGTCGGGGAGAGAGAGAGGATGTAATGGTCAGGATGTGTCGGGGAGAGAGAGAGGGGGTAATGGTCAGGGTGTGTCGGAGAGAGAGAGAGAGGGTGTAATGGTCAGGGTGTGTCGGAGAGAGAGAGAGAGAGGGTGTAATGGTCAGGGGTGTGTCGGGGAGAGAGAGAGGGTGTAATGGTCAGGGTGTGTCGGGGAGAGAGAGAGGGTGTAAAGGTCAGGGTATGTCGGAGAGAGAGAGAGGGTGTAATGGTCAGAGTGTGTCGGGGAGAGAGAGAGGGTGTAATGGTCAGGGTGTGTTGGAGAGAGAGAGAGAGGGTGTAATGGTCAGGGTGTGTCGGGGGAGAGAGAGAGAGGGTGTAAAGGTCAGGGTGTGTCGGAGAGAGAGAGAGAGGGTGTAATGGTCAATGTGTGTCGGGGAGAGAGAGAGAGAGTGTAATGGTCAGGGTGTGTCGGAAAGAGAGAGAGAGGGTGTAATGGTCAGAATGTGTCAGAGAGAGAGAGAGGGTGTAATGGTCAGAGTGTGTCGGGGAGAGAGAGAGGGTGTAATGGTCAGGGTGTGTCGGACAGAGAGAGAGAGGGTGTAATGGTCAGGGTGTGTTGGAGAGAGAGAGAGAGGGTGTAAAGGTCAGGGTGTGTCGGAGAGAGAGAGAGAGGGTGTAAAGGTCAGGGTGCGTCGGGGAGAGAGAGAGAGGGTGTAAAGGTCAGGGTGTGTCGGAGAGAGAGAGGGTGTAATGGTCAGGGTGTGTCGGGGAGAGGGAGAGGGTGTAATGGTCAAGGTGTGTCGGGGAGAGAGAGAGGGTGTAATGGTCAGGGTGTGTCGGAGAGAGAGAGAGAGGGTGTAGTGGTCAGGGTGTGTCGGAGAGAGAGAGAGAGGGTGTAAAGGTCAGGGTGTGTCGGGGAGAGAGAGATGGTGTAATGGTCAGGGTGCGTCGGGGAGAGAGAGAGGGTGTAATGGTCAGGGTGTGTCGGAGAGAGAGAGAGAGGGTGTAATGGTCAGGGTGTGTCGGAGAGAGAGAGAGAGAGAGGGTGTAATGGTCAGGGTGTGTCGGAGAGAGAGAGAGAGGGTGTAGTGGTCCATGTGTGTCGGGGAGAGAGAGAGGGTGTAATGGTCAAGGTGTGTCGGGGAGAGAGAGAGGGTGTAATGGTCAGGGTGTGTCGGGGAGAGAGAGAGGGTGTAATGGTCAGGGTGTGTCGGAGAGAGAGAGAGAGGGTGTAATGGTCAGGGTGTGTCGGGGAGAGAGAGAGAGAGGGTGTAATGGTCAGGGTGTGTCGGGGAGAGAGAGAGGGTGTAATGGTCCATGTGTGTCGGGGAGAGAGAGAGGGTGTAATGGTCAAGGTGTGTCGGGGAGAGAGAGAGGGTGTAATGGTCAGGGTGTGTCGGGGAGAGAGAGAGGGTGTAATGGTCAGGGTGTGTCGGAGAGAGAGAGAGAGGGTGTAATGGTCAGAGTGTGTCGGGGAGAGAGAGAGGATGTAATGGTCAGGATGTGTCGGGGAGAGAGAGAGGGTGTAATGGTCAGGGTGTGTCGGAGAGAGAGAGAGAGGGTGTAATGGTCAGGGTATGTCGGAGAGAGAGAGAGAGGGTGTAATGGTCAGGGTGTGTCGGAGAGAGAGAGAGAAGGTGTAATGGTCAGGGTGTGTCGGGGAGAGAGAGAGGGTGTAATGGTCAGGGTGTGTCGGGGAGAGAGAGAGAGAATGTAATGGTCAGGGTGTGTCGGGGAGAGAGAGAGGGTGTAATGGTCAGGGTGTGTCGGAGAGAGAGAGAGGGTGTAAAGGTCAGGGTGTGTCGGAGAGAGAGAGAGAGGGTGTAATGGTCAGCGTATGTCGGAGAGAGAGAGAGAGGGTGTAATGGTCAGGGTGTGTCGGGGAGAGAGAGAGAGGGTGTAATGGTCAGGGTGTGTCGGGGAGAGAGAGAGAGGGTGTAATGGTCAGGGTGTGTCGGGGAGAGAGAGAGAGAGAGGGTGTAATGGTCAGGATGTGTTGGTGAGAGGGTCTAATGGTCAATGTGTGTCAAAGAGAGATGGTGTAATGGTCAATGTGTGTCGGAGAGAGAGAGAGGGTGTAATGGTCAGAGTGTGTCGGGGAGAGAGAGAGAGGGTGTAATGGTCAGAGTGTGTCGGAGAGAGAGAGAGAGGGTGTAATGGTCAATGTGTGTCAAAGAGAGAGGGTGTAATGGTCAATGTGTGTCAAAGAGAGAGGGTGTAATGGTCAATGTGTGTGGGAGAGTGAGAGAGAGGGTGTAATGGTCAGGGCGTGTCGCAGAGAGATAGCATGTAATGGTCAGGTCATGTTGCAAAGAGAGAGTGTAATGGTCAGGGTGCCTTGGAGAGAGGGTTTAAAAGTCAGGGATTATTGCAGAGAGGGTGTAACAGTCAGGACATTTTGGAGAGAGAGTGTAATGGTCAGGGAGTGTCGGAGAGAGGGAGGGGCAGGTAGAGAGCATCGGAGAGAGGGAGGGGCAGGCAGGGGGTGTCGGAGAGAGGGAGGGGGCTGGTAGGGAGTGTCGGAGAGAGGGAGGGGCAGGCAGGGAGTGTCGGAGAGAGGGAGGGGCAGGCAGGGGGTGTCGGAGAGAGTGAGGGGCAGGCAGGGGGTGTCGGAGAGAGTGAGGGGCAGGCAGGGGGTGTCGGAGTGAGGGAGGGGCAGGCAGACGGTGTCGGAGAGAGTGAGGGGCAGGCAGGGAGTGTCGGAGAGAGGGAGGAGCAGGCAGGGTGTGTCGGAGAGAGGGAGGGGCAGGCAGGGGTTGTCGGAGACAGGGAGGGGGCAGGCAGGGAGTGTTGGAGAGAGTGAAGGGCGTCGGTGAGTGTCCGAGAGAGTGAGGGGCAGGCCGAGAGCATCGGAGAGAGTGGGGGGCAGGCAGGGGGTGTCGGAGAGAGTGAGGGGCAGGTAGTGAGTGGCGGAGAGACTGAGGGGCAGGCAGGGGGTGTCGGAGAGAGGGAGGGGCAGGCAGGGGGTGTCGGAGAGAGTGAGGGGCAGGCAGGGGGTGTCGGAGAGAGTGTGGGGCAGGCAGGGGGTGTCGGAGAGAGGGAGGGGCAGGCAGGGGGTGTCGGAGAGAGTGAGGGGCAGGCAGGGGGTGTCGGAGAGAGTGTGGGGCAGGCAGGGGGTGTCGGAGAGAGTGAGTGGCAGGCAGGTGGTGTCGGAGAGAGTGAGGGGCAGGCAGGGGGTGTCGGAGAGAGTGAGGGGCAGGCAGGGGGTGTCGGAGAGAGTGTGGGGCAGGCAGGGGGTGTCGGAGAGAGTGAGTGGCAGGCAGGTGGTGTCGGAGAGAGTGAGGGGCAAGCAGGGGGTGTCGGAGAGAGTGAGGGGCAGGCAGGGGGTGTCGGAGAGAGGGAGGGGGCAGGCAGGGAGTGTCGGAGAGAGTGAGGGGCAGGCAAGGGGTGTCGGAGAGAGGGAGGGGGCAGGCAGGGAGTGTCGGAGAGAGGGACAGGCAGGCAGGGAGTGTCGGAGAGAGGGAGGTGCTGGCAGGGGGTGTCGGAGACAGGGAGGGGCAGGCAGGGGGTGTTGGAGAGAGGGAGGGGGCAGGCAGGGAGTGTCGGAGAGAAGGAGTGGCAGGCAGGGGGTGTCGGAGAGAGGGAGGGGCAGGCAGGGAGTGTCGGAGAGAGGGAGGGGCAGGAGGGGGGGGGGTCCCAGAGAGGGAGGGGCAGGCAGGGGGTGTCGGAGAGAGGGAGGGAGCAGGCAGGGGGTGTCGGAGAGAGGGAGGGAGCAGGCAGGGGGTGTCGGAGAGAGGGCGGGGCAGGCAGGGGATGTCCCAGAGAGGGAGGGGCAGGCAGGGGGTGTCTCAGATAGGGAGGGGCAGGCAGGGAGTGTCGTAGAGAGGGAGGGGCAGGCAGGGGGTGTCGGAGAGAGTGAGGGGCAGGCAGGGGGTGTTGGAGAGAGGGAGGGGGCAGGCAGGGGGTGTCAGAGAGAGGGAGGGGCAGGAAGGGGGCAGGCAGGGGGTGTCAGAGAGAGGGAGGGGCAGGAAGGGGGTGTCCCAGAGAGGGAGGGGCAGGCAGGGAGTGTCGTAGAGAGGGAGGGGGCAGGCAGGGGGTGTCGGAGAGGGTGAGGGGCCGGCAGGGGGTGTCAGAGAGAGGGAGGGGCAGGCAGCGGGTGTCGGAGAGAGGGAGGGGCAGGCAGGGAGTGTCGGAGAGAGGGAGGGGCAGGCAGGGGGTGTCGGAGAAAGGGAGGGGCAGGCAGGGGGTGTTTCAGAGAGTGAGGGGCAGGCAGGGGGTGTTTGAGAGGGAGGGGCAGGCAGGGGGTATCTGAGAGTGGGTGGGGCTGGCAGGGGGTGACGGAGAGAGGGAGGGGCTGGCAGGGAGTGTCGGAGAGAGGGTGGGGCAGGCAGGGGGTGTTGGAGAGAGTGAGGGGCAGGCAGGGAGTGTCGGAGAGAGTGGGGGGCAGGCAGGGAGTGTCGGAGAGAGGGAGGGGCAGGCAGGGGGTGTCGGAGAGAGTGAGGGGCAGGCAGGGGGTGTCGGAGAGAGTGAGGGGCAGGCAGGGAGTGTCGGAGAGAGTGGGGGGCAGGCAGGGAGTGTGGGAGAGAGTGGGGGGCAGGCAGGGGGTGTCGGAGAGAGGGAGGGGGCAGGCAGGGAGTGTCGGAGGGAGGGAGGGGGCAGGCAGTGGGTGTCGGAGAGAGGGAGGGGGCAGGCAGTGAGTGTCGGCGAGGGTCCGGAACTCCCATCTGCAAACGATAACGGACTCTCGATCCCTTCAGAAGGCCGACGGGTTCCCAGCTAGCAGGGCGGGGGTGGGGGGTGGTGGGTCTTTTGGGGCGAAGCTCGCGGTGGGTGTCAGACCCAGCGGCCAGCCCCGCCATAGCCCTCGAAATGGGCAGAGCATTGCCCCCGGGGTGGAGAAATGGCCTCCTCCTGTCCCTCCGAAGTTGGGGAGTGGGGGTGGGGGGGTGGTGGCGGGGTCGTGGGTCAGGACTGGAGCAGGGCGCAGGAAGATGGGAGTGGGATGCGGGCTTGTAAAAGGTCAGGGGTCGGGGCAGGTAGAGTGGTGGGTGTGGGGGTGGGGGGGGCGGGGGAAAGGGTCAGGACTAGAGCAGGGCGCAGGGAGCTTGGAGGGTGCTTGCGGGCCTGTAAAGGGTCAGCGGTCGGGGTGCGGAAGGAGGGGTTACTGAGATGGGGGAAGCTGAGGGAATTGAACCTGAGTGGAGGAGGATGGGAGCAGGGGTCGTCGGAGCAGACTTGGTACCTGGAGAGTCCCTCGTTTCCGAATTGCCCCCTCGCTGCCGTGGGCACTGGCTCCTGGGTGACCCGCTCCTCCCACTATCCCGGTCCCCCACGCCAGGAAACTCGGTCCACGGCAAATTCCTCAGCAGCAAGCTCCGGGCTGAGGAGGCGTCGGCCTGGGCCACGCCCACCCGGAGGGCCGCGCTGGGGCCTTGACCATCCCCCTCATCGGAAAATCTCCCCAGCCAAACACCCGGGAAGCGAGGGTAGGGGCCTCGTTTAAATAATCCACCCGGTGGTTGACAACTCCGGCAGTGTGGGGCTCCCTCGGTACTGCACCGGAGTGCCAGCCATGATTTTTCTGTGGGAGCTCTGGAGAGGGGCTTAAAAACAGGGCCCTGTAACTCAGAGGGATTCAACTGAGCCCACGGCTGGCAAAATCTCTCAATACACTGCCCCTGTCAACCACTCCAAGGACAGGTACAACACGGGGTTAGATACAGAGTAAAGCTCCCTCTACACCGTCCCTATCAAACACTCCCAGGACAGGTGCAGCACGGGGTTAGATACAGAGTAAAGCTCCCTCTACACTGTCCCCATCAAACACTCCCAGGACAGGTACAGCACGGGGTTAGATACAGAGGAAATCTCCCTCTACACTGTCCCCATCATACACTCCCAGGACAGGTACAGCACGGGGTTAGATACAGAGTAAAGCTCCCTCTACACTGTCCCCATCAAACATTCCCAGGACAGGTACAGCACGGGGTTAGATACAGAGTAAAGCTCCCTCTACACTGTCCCCATCAAACACTCCCAGGGCAGGTACAGCACGGGGTTAGGTACAGAGTAAATCATCCTCTACACTGTCCACATCAAACACTCCCAGGACAGGTACAGCACGGGGATAGATACAGAGTAAAGCTCCCTCTACACCGTCCCCATCAAACACTCCCAGGACAGGTACAGCACGGGGTTAGATACAGAGGAAATCTCCCTCTACACTGTCCCCATCAAACACTCCCAGGGCAGTTACAGCACGGGGTTAGATACAGAGAATAGCCCCCTCTACACTGTCCCCATCAAACACTCCCAGGACAGGTACAGCACAGGGTTAGATACAGAGTAAAGCTCCCTCTACACCATCACCATCAAACACTCCCAGGACAGGTACAGCACGGGGTTAGATACAGAGTAAAGCTCCCTCTACACTGCCCCCATCAAACACTCCCAGGACAGGTACAGCACGGGGTTAGATACAGGGTAAAGCTCCCTCTACACTGTCCCCATCAAACACTCCCAGGACAGGTACAGCACGGGGTTAGATACAGAGTAAAGCTCCCTCTACACTGCCCCCGTCAAACACTCCCAGGACAGGTACAGCACGGGGTTAGATACAGGGTAAAGCTCCCTCTACACTGTCCCCATCAAACACTCCCAGGACAGGGACAGCACGGGGTTAGATACAGAGTAAAGCTCCCTCTATACTGTCCCCATCAAACACTCCCAGGACAGGTACAGCATGGGGTTAGATACAGAGTAAAGCTCCCTCTACACTGTCTAAATCAAACAATCCCAGGACGGGTACAGCACAGGATTAGATACAGCGTAAAGCTCCCTCTACAATGTACCCATCAAACACTCCCAGGACAGCTATAGCACGGGGTTAGATACAGAGTAAATCTCCCTCTACACTGTCACCATCAAACACTCCCAGGACAGGTGCAGCACGGGGTTAGATACAGAGTAAAGCTCCCTCTACACTCTGCCCATCAAACTCTCCAAGGACAGGTACAGCAATGGATTGCATATGGAGTAAAACTCCCTCTAAAATGTTCCCTTAAAGATTCCCAGGGCTGGTACCGCCCAGGATTTAATACAGATTAAAGCCCCCTCCACTCTATCCCCATCAAATACTCCCAGGACAGGAACAGTACAGAGTTAAAAACAGAGTTAAGCTCTCTCTACACTGTCTCCATCAAACGCTCCCAGGACAGGTACAGCACGGGGTTAGATACAGAATAAAGCTCCCTCTACACTGTCCACATTAAATATTCCCAGGAAAGGTACAGTGCAGGGTTAGTTACAGAGTAAAGCTCCCTCCACACCGTCCCCATCAAACACTCCTAGGGCAGATACAGCACGGGGTTAGATACAGAGTGAAGCTCCCTTCACACTCTCCCCATCAAACGTTCCCAGGATTGGTACAGCACAGGGTAAGATAAAGAGAAATGCTCCCACTACACTGTCCCCGTCAACCTCTCCAAGGACAGGCTTAGCACGGGGTTAGATACAGAATCAAGCTCCCTCCACAAAGGTCCCCCATCAAACAGTCCCAGGACAGGTCCAGCACGCGGATAGATACAGAGTAAAGCTACCTCTACACTGTCCCCAAAAAAACACTCCCAGGACAGGTACAGCACGAGGTTAGATACAGAGTAAATCTCCCTCTACACTCTCCCCATCAAACACTCCCAGGATAGGTAAAGCACAGGGTGAGATACAGAGTAAAGCTCCTTCCACACTTTTCCCCCATCAAACACTTCCAGGACAGGTACAGCATGGGGTTAGCTACAGAGTAAAGCTCCCTCTACACTATGCCATCAATGATTCCAGGGCAGATACAGCGCGGGGTTAGGAAAAGAGTAAAGCTCCCTCTAAACTGTCCCCATCAAACACTCTCAACGCAGGTAAAGCACAGGGATAGATACAGAGTAAAGCACCCTCTACACTGTCCCCATCAAACATTCACTGGACAGTTTCATCACAAGGTTAGATACAGAGTAAAGCTTCCTCTACACTGTCCCCATCAAACATTCCCAGGACAGTTTCACCACAAGGTTAGATACAGAGTAAAGCTTCCTCTCCACTGTCCTCATCAAACACTCCCAGGGCATGTACTGCATGGGTTAGATACAGAGTAAAGGTCCCTCTACACTGTCCCCATCAAACATTCCCAGGACAGGTACCGCACGGGGTTAGATACAGAGTAAAGCTCCCTCTACACTGACCCATCAAACACTCCCAGGACAGGTACAGCATGGGGTTAGATGAAGAGTAAGGTTCCCTCTACACTGCCGCCATCAAACCCGCCCAGGCAAGTACATCACGGGCTTAGATACAGAGTAATGCTCCCTCTACACTGTCCACATCAAAAACTCCCAACACAGGTACAGCACTGGGTTAGATGCAGAGTGAATCTCCCTCTACACTGTCCACATCAAACACTCCCAGTGCAGGTACAACACAAGGTTAGATACAAAGTAAAGCTCCCTCTACATTGTCCCCATCAAACACTCCCAGGCCAGCTACAGCATGGGGTTACGTACAGTGTAAAGGCCCCTCTACACTGTCCCCATCAAACACTCCCAGAACAGGTACAGCAAGGGGTTAGATACGGAGTAAAGCTCCCTCTACACTGTCCTCATCAAATACTCCCAATGCAGGGACAGCGCAGGGTTAGATACAGAGTAAAGATCACTGTATTCTGTCCCCATCAAACATTCCCAGCACAGGTACATGGCAGGTTTAGATCCAGAGTTAAGCTCCCTGTACACCATCCCCATCAAACACTCCCAGGACAGGTACAGCACAGGGTTAGATATAGAATAAAGCTCCCTCTACAACGTCTCCATCAAACACTCCCAGGACAGGTACAGCACGAGGTTTGATACATTATAAAGCTCCCTCTAGAGTATCCCCATGAAACATTCCCAGGATAGTTTTAGCAAGGCGTTTAGATACAGATTAAAGCTCCCTCTACAATGCCCCCATCAAACACTCCCAGGACAGGTACAGCACGGGGTCAGATACAGAGTAATGCTCCCTCTACACTGTCCCCCATCATACACGCCCAACGCAGGTACAACACAGGGTTAGATACAGAGTAAAGCTCCCCCTACTCTCTCCCTATCAAACTCTCCACGGACAGGTACAGCACGGTTTTGCATACAGGGTAATGCTCCCTCTTCAATGTCCCCATTGAAGTTTCCCAGGGCAGGTACTGCACAGTGTCACATACAGATTAAAGCTCCCTCTACACTATCCCCATCAACCACTCCCAGGACAGGTAGAGCACGGGGTTAGATACAGACTAAAGCTCCCTCCACACTGTTCCCCCATCAAACAGACCAAGGACAGGTCCAGCACGGGGTTAGATACAGAGTAAAGCTCCCTCTACACTATCCCCATCACACACTCCCAGGACAGGTACAGCACGGGGTTAGATACAGACTAAAGATCCCTCTACACTGTCCCCATCAAACACTCCCAGGACAGGTACAGCACGGGGTTAGATACAGAGTAAAGCTCTCTCTACACTGTCACCATCAAACATTCCCTGGACAGGTACAGCACGGGGTTAGATACCGAGTAAAGCTCCCTCTACACTGTCCCCATCAAACACTCCCAGGACAGGTACAGCACGGGGTTAGATACAGAGTAAAGCTCCCTCTACACTGTCCCCATCAAACATTCCCTGGACAGGTCCAGCACGGGGTTAGATACAGAGTAAAGCTCCCTCTACACTGTCCCCATCAAACACTCCCAGGACAGGTACAGCACGGGGTTAGATACAGAGTAAAGCTCCCTCTACACTGTCCCCATCAAACACTCTCAGGACAGGTACAGCACGGGGTTATATACAGAGTAAATCTCCCTCTACACTGTCCCCATCAAACATTCCCTGGACAGGTTCAGCACGGTGTTAGATACAGAGTAAAGCACCCTCTACACTGTCCCCATCAAACTTTCCCTGGACAGGTATAGCACGGGGTTCGATACAGAGTAAAGCTTCCTCTACTTCGTCCCCATCAAACATTCCCTGGACAGGTACAGCACGGGGTTAGATACAAAGTAAAGCACCCTCTACAATGTCCCCATCAAACATTCCCTGGACAGAATCACCACGAGGTTTGATACAGAGTAAATCTCCCTCTAAACTGTCCCCATCAAACACTCCCAGGACAGGTACAGCATTGGGTTAGATACAGAGTAAACCTCCCTCTACACTGCCGCCGTCAAACCCGCCCAGGCAAGTACATCACGGGATTAGAAACAGAGTAATGCTCCCTCTACACTGTCCCCATCAAAAACTCCCAACACAGGTACAGCACTGGGTTAGATACAGACTAAATCTCCCTCTACACTGTCCTCATCAAACACTCCCAGTGCAGATACAGCGCAGGATTAGATACAAAATAAAGCTCCCTCTACTTTGTCCCCATCAAACACTCCCAGGACAGGTACAGCACAGGATTAGATACAGAGTAAAGCTCCCTCTACAATGTACCCATCAAACACTCCCAGGACAGATATAGCACCGGGTTAGATACAGAGTAAATCTCCCTCTACACTGTCACCATCAAACATTCCCAGGACAGGTACAGCACGGGGTTAGATACAGAGTAAAGCTCCCTCTACACCGTCCCCATCAAACACTCCCAGGACAGCTATAGCACGGGGTTAGATACAGAGTAAAGCTCCCTCTACACTCTGCCCATCAAACTCTCCAAGGACAGGTACAGCAATGGATTGCATATGGAGTAAAACTCCCTCTAAAATGTCCCCTTAAAGATTCCCAGGGCTGGTACCACCCAGGGTTTGATACAGATTAAAGCCCCCTCCACTCTATCCCCATCAAATACTCCCAGGACAGGAACAGTACAGAGTTAAAAACAGAGTTAAGCTCTCTCTGCACTGTCCCCATCAAACGCTCCCAGCGCAGGTACAGCACGGGGTTAGATACAGAGTAAAGATCCCTCTACACTGTCCCCATCAAACACTCCCAGGACAGGTACAGCACGGGGTTAGATACAGACTAAAGATCCCTCTACACTGTCCCCATCAAACACTCCCAGGACAGGTACAGCACGGGGTTAGATACAGAGTAAAGCTCCCTCTACACTGTCTCCATCAAACACTCTCAGGACAGGTACAGCACGGGGTTAGATACAGAGTAAAGCTCCCTCTACACTGTCCCCATCAAACATTCCCTGGACAGGTTCAGCACGGTGTTAGATACAGAGTAAAGCACCCTCGACACTGTCCCCATCAAACACTCCCAGGACAGGTACAGCACGGGGTTAGATACAGAATAAAGCTCCCTCTACACTGTCCGCATTAAATATTCCCAGGAAAGGTACAGCGCGGGGTTAGTTACAGAGTAAATCTCCCTCTACACCGTCCCCATCAAACACTCCTAGGGCAGGTACAGCACGGGGTTAGATACAGAGTGAAGCTCCCTTCACACTGTCCCCATCAAACGTTCCCAGGATTGGTACAGCACAGGGTAAGATAAAGAGAAATGCTCCCACTACACTGTCCCCGTCAACCTCTCCAAGGACAGGCTTAGCACGGGGTTAGATACAGATTAAAGCTCCCTCCACAAAGTTCCCCCATCAAACACTCCCAGGACAGGTACAGCACGGGGATAGATACAGAGTAAATCTCCCTCTACACTGTCCCCATCAAACACTCCCAGGACAGGTACAGCACAGGGTTAGATACAGAGTAAAGCTCCCTCTACAACGTCTCCATCAAACACTCCCAGGACAGGTACAGCACGAGGTTTGATACATTATAAAGCTCCCTCTAGAGTATCCCCATGAAACATTCCCAGGATAGTTTTAGCAAGGCGTTTAGATACAGATTAAAGCTCCCTCTACAATGCCCCCATCAAACACTCCCAGGACAGGTACAGCACGGGGTCAGATACAGAGTAATGCTCCCTCTACACTGTCCCCCATCATACACGCCCAACGCAGGTACAACACAGGGTTAGATACAGAGTAAAGCTCCCCCTACTCTCTCCCTATCAAACTCTCCACGGACAGGTACAGCACGGTTTTGCATACAGGGTAATGCTCCCTCTTCAATGTCCCCATCGAAGTTTCCCAGGGCAGGTACTGCACAGTGTCACATACAGATTAAAGCTCCCTCTACACTGTCCCCATCAACCACTCCCAGGACAGGTAGAGCACGGGGTTAGATACAGACTAAAGCTCCCTCCACACTGTTCCCCCATCAAACAGACCAAGGACAGGTCCAGCATGTGGTTAAATACAGAGTAAAGCTCCCTCTACACTATCCCCATCACACACTCCCAGGACAGGTACAGCACGGGGTTAGATACAGACTAAAGATCCCTCTACACTGTCCCCATCAAACACTCCCAGGACAGGTACAGCATGGGGTTAGATACAGAGTAAAGCTCTCTCTACACTGTCTCCATCAAACACTCTCAGGACAGGTACAGCACGGGGTTAGATACAGAGTAAAGCTCCCTCTACACTGTCCCCATCAAACATTCCAGGACAGGTTCAGCACGGTGTTAGATACAGAGTAAAGCACCCTCTACACTGTCCCCATCAAACATTCCCTGGACAGGTACAGCACGGGGTTCGATACAGAGTAAAGCTTCCTCTACACTGTCCCCATCAAACATTCCCTGGACAGGTACAGCACGGGGTTAGATACAGAGTAAAGCTCCCTCTACACTGTCCCCATCAAACACTCCCAGGACAGGTACAGCACGGATTTAGATACAGAGTAAAGCTTCCTCTACAATTTCCCCATCAAACATTCCCAGGACAGTATCACCACGAGGTTGGATACAGAGTAAATCTCTCTCTACACTGTCCCCATCAAACACTCCCATGACAGGTACAGCATGGGATTAGATACAGAGTAAATCTCCCTCTACACTGTCCCCATCAAACACTCCCAGTGCAGATACAGCGCAGGATTAGATACAAAATAAAGCTCCCTCTACTTCGTCCCCATCAAACACTCCCAGGACAGGTACAGCACGGGGTTAGATACAGAGTAAAGCTCCCTCTACTCTCTCCCTATCAAACTCTCCACGGACAGGTACAGCACGGTTTTGCATACAGAGTAATGCTCCCTCTTCAATGTCCCCATCTAAGTTTCCCAGGGCAGGTACTGCACAGTGTCACATACAGATTAAAGCTCCCTCTACAATGCCCCCATCAAACACTCCCAGGACAGGTACAGCACGGGGTCAGATACAGAGTAATGCTCCCTCTACACTGTCCCCCATCATGCACGCCCAACGCAGGTACAACACAGGGTTAGATACAGAGTAAAGCTCCCCCTACTCTCTCCCTATCAAACTCTCCACGGACAGGTACAGCACGGTTTTGCATACAGGGTAATGCTCCCTCTTCAATGTCCCCATCGAAGTTTCCCAGGGCAGGTACTGCACAGTGTCACATACAGATTAAAGCTCCCTCTACACTGTCCCCATCAACCACTCCCAGGACAGGTAGAGCACGGGGTTCGATACAGACTAAAGCTCCCTCCACACTGTTCCCCCATCAAACAGACCAAGGACAGGTCCAGCACGTGGTTAAATACAGAGTAAAGCTCCCTCTACACTATCCCCATCACACACTCCCAGGACAGGTACAACACGGGGTTAGATACAGACTAAAG
Organism: Isurus oxyrinchus; assembly: GCA_026770705.1. Classification (NCBI taxonomy): domain Eukaryota; kingdom Metazoa; phylum Chordata; class Chondrichthyes; order Lamniformes; family Lamnidae; genus Isurus; species Isurus oxyrinchus. The sequence continues at coordinate 9,277 of JANJGN010001808.1, read as the reverse complement.
ATCCCTCTACACTGTCCCCATCAAACACTCCCAGGACAGGTACAGCACGGGGTTAGATACAGAGTAAAGCTCTCTCTACACTGTCCCCATCAAACATTCCCTGGACAGGTACAGCACGGGGTTAGATACCGAGTAAAGCTCCCTCTACACTGTCCCCATCAAACACTCCCAGGACAGGTACAGCACGGGGTTAGATACAGAGTAAATCTCCCTCTACACTGTCTCCATCAAACACTCTCAGGACAGGTACAGCACGGGGTTAGATACAGAGTAAAGCTCCCTCTACACTGTCCCCATCAAACATTCCAGGACAGGTTCAGCACGGTGTTAGATACAGAGTAAAGCACCCTCTACACTGTCCCCATCAAACATTCCCTGGACAGGTACAGCACGGGGTTCGATACAGAGTAAAGCTTCCTCTACACTGTCCCCATCAAACATTCCCTGGACAGGTACAGCACGGGGTTAGATACAGAGTAAAGCTCCCTCTACACTGTCCCCATCAAACACTCCCAGGACAGGTACAGCACGGGTTTAGATACAGAGTAAAGCTTCCTCTACAATTTCCCCATCAAACATTCCCAGGACAGTATCACCACGAGGTTGGATACAGAGTAAATCTCTCTCTACACTGTCCCCATCAAACACTCCCATGACAGGTACAGCATGGGATTAGATACAGAGTAAATCTCCCTCTACACTGTCCCCATCAAACACTCCCAGTGCAGATACAGCGCAGGATTAGATACAAAATAAAGCTCCCTCTACTTCGTCCCCATCAAACACTCCCAGGACAGGTACAGCACGGGGTTAGATACAGAGTAAAGCTCCCTCGACACTGTCCCCCATCAAACACTCCCAGGACAGGTACAGCACGGGGTTAGATACAGAGTAAAGCTCCCTCTACAGTGTCCTCATCAAACACTCCCAATGCAGGCACAGCGCAGGGTTAGATGCAGAGTAAAGATCACTGTATTCTGTCCCCATCAAACATTCCCAGCACAGGTACAGTGCAAGTTTAGATCCAGAGTAAAGGTCCCTGTACACCATCCCCGTCAAACACTCCCAGGACAGGTACAGCACGAGGTCAGATACAGAGTAAAGCTCCCTCTAGAGTATCCCCATGAAACACTCCCAGGACAGTTTCAGCAAGGCGTTTAGATACAGGTACAGCACGGGGTTAGATACAGAGTAAAGCTCCCTCTACAATGCCCCCATCAAACACTCCCAGGACAGGTACAGCACGGGGTTAGATACAAGGTAAATCTCCCCCTACACCGTCCCCCATCAAACACTCCCAGGACAGGTAAGTCACGGGGTTAGATACAGAGTAAAGCTCCCTCTACTCTCTCCCTATCAAACTCTCCACGGACAGGTACAGCACTGTTTTGCATACAGAGTAATGCTCCCTCTTCAATGTCCCCATCTAAGTTTCCCAGGGCAGGTACTGCACAGTGTCACATACAGATTAAAGCTCCCTCCACACTGTTCCCCCATCAATCAGTCCCAGGACAGGTCCAGCACGGGGTTAGATACAGATTAACGTTCCCTCTACACTGTCTCCATCAAACACTCCCAGTACAGGTAGAGCACGGGGTTAGATACAGATTAAAGCTCCCTCCACACTGTTCCCCCATCAAACAGTCCCAGGACAGGTCCAGCACAGGATTAGATACAGCGTAAAGCTCCCTCTACACTGTCCCCATCAAACTTTCCCAGTACAGGTAGAGAACCTTGTTAGATACATAGTAAAGCTCCCTCTACACTGTCCCCATCAAACACTCCCAACACAGGTACAGCACTGGGTTAGATACAGATTAAAGCTCCCTCTACACTGTCCCCATCAAACACTCCCAGGACAGGTACAGCACGGGGTTAGATATGGAGTAAAGCTCCCTTTACACTGTCCCCATTAAACACTCCCAGGGCATGTACAGCATGGGTTAGATACAGAGTAAAGCTCCCTCTACACTGTCCCCATCAAACACTCCCAGGACAGGTACAGCACGGGGTTAGATATGGAGTAAAGCTCCCTTTACACTGTCCCCATTAAACACTCCCAGGGCATGTACAGCATGGGTTAGATACAGAGTAAAGCTCCCTCTACACTGTCCCCATCAAACACTCCCAGGACAGGTACAGCACAGGGTTAGATACAGAGTAAATCTCCCTCTACACCGTGCCCATCAAACACTCCCAGGACAGGTACAGCACGGGGTTAGATACAGAGTAAAGCTCCCTCTACACTGTCCCCATCAAACACTCCCAGGACAGGTAGAGAACCTTGTTAGATACAATGTAAAGCTCTCTCTACACTGTCCCCATCAAACACTCCCAGGACAGGTACAGCACGGGGTTAGATACAGAGTAAAGCTCCCTCTACACTGTTCCCATCAAACACTCCCAGGACATGTTGAGTCAAGCTCAATCTCCAGGACTGCATGTAGTGATTTGGACATAAGGTTTAATTAGGCATTGTTAGATCCCACCCAGTGGAGTCTGAGCATTGATTTGGGACTGATACAGGGCTTTGGGTAGAGAGTGGTTCTGTGGGATTAGTTTGGGGTTGAGACAGGGATAAGGGGAAAGAGTGTGACAGTGGGATTAGTTTGGGATTGATACATGTCTATGGGGACAGAGCAAGACAGTGGCTTAGTTTAGGAGTGATACAGTGCTATGGGGAGAGAGCAGTTCAGTGGGATTAGTTTGGGATTGATACAGGGCTATAGGGAGAGAGCGGGGCAGTGGGATTAGTTTGGGATTGTTACAGGTCTATCGGGAGAGGGTGGGGCAGTGGGATTTGTTTGGGATTGATACAGGGCTATGGGAGGAGAGCGGGGCAGTGGGATTAGTTTGGGATTGATACAGGGGTATGGGGAGAGAGTGGGACAGTGGGATTAGTTTGGGATTGATACACGGCTATGGAGAGAGGGTGGGGCAGTGGGATTAGTTTGGGATTGACACAGGGCTATGGGGAGAGAGCGGGACAGTGGGATTTGTTTGGGATTGATACAGGGCCATGGGGAGAGAGCGGGGCAGTGGGATTAGTTTGGGATTGATACAGGGCAATGGAGAGGGAGCGGGACAGTGGGATTAGTTTGGGATTGATACAGGGGTATGGGGAGAGAGCGGGACAGTGGGATTAGTTTGGGATTGATACAGGGCTATGGGGAGAGAGCGGGGACAGTGGGATTAGTTTGGGATTGATACAGGGCTTTGGGGAGAGAACAGGGCAGTGGGATTAGTTTGGGATTGATACAGGGCTTTGGGGAGAGAGCAGGACAGTGGGATTAGTTTGGGATTGATACAGAGCTATGGGGAGAGAGCAGGGCAGTGGGATTAGTTTGGGATTGATACAGGGCTATGGGGAGAAAGCGGTACAGTGGGATTAGTTTGGTATTGATACAGGGATATGGGGTGAGCAGGGCAGTGGGATTAGTTTGGGATTGATACAGGGCTTTGGGGAGAGAGCGGGACAGTGGGATTAGTTTGGGATTGATACAGGGCAATGGAGAGGGAGCGGGGCACTGGGATTAGTTTGGGATTGATACAGGGATATGGGGAGAGAGCGGGGCAGTGGGATTAGTTTGGGATTGATACAGGGCTATGGGGGGAGAGTGGGGCAGTGGGATTAGTTTGGGATTGATACAGGGCTATGGGGAGAGAGTGGGGCAGTGGGATTAGTTTGGGATTGATACAGGGCTATGGGGAGAGAGCGGGGCAGTGGGATTAGTTTGGGATTGATACAGGGCTATGGGGAGAGAGCGGGGCAGTGGGATTAGTTTGGGATTGATACAGGGCTATGGGGAGAGAGCGGGGCAGTGGGATTATTTTGGGATTGATACAGGGCTATGGGGAGAGAGCGGGGCAGTGGGATTAGTTTGGGATTGATACAGGGGTATGGGGAGAGAGCGGGACAGTGGGATTATTTTGGGATTGATATAGGGCTATGGGGAGAGAGCGGGATAGTGGGATTAGTTTGGGATTGATACAGGGCTATGGGGAGAGAGCGGGGCAGTGGGATTAGTTTGGGATTGATACAGGGGTATGGGGGGAGAGCAGGGCAGAGGGATTAGTTTGGTGTTGATACAGGTCTATGGGGGGAGAGCGGGGCAGTGGGATTAGTTTGGGATTGATACGGGGCTATGGGGAGAGAGCGGGGCAGTGGGATTAGTTTAGGATTGATGTAGGGCTATGGGGAGAGAGCGGGGCAGTGGGATTAGTTTTACATTGATACAGGTCTATGGGGAGAGAGCAGGGCAGAGGGATTAGTTTGGGATTGATACAGGGCTATGGGGAGAGCGGGGCAGTGGGATTAGTTTGGTGTTGATACAGGTCTATGGGGGGAGAACGGGGCAGTGGGATTAGTTTGGGATTGATACAGGGCTATGGGGAGAGAGCGGGGCAGTGGGATTTGTTTGGAATTGATACAGGGCTATGGGGATAGAGCGGGACCGTGGGATTAGTCTGGGATTGATACAGGGCTATGGGGAGAGAGCAGGGCAGTGGGATTAGTTTGGGATTGATACAGGGCTATGGGGAGAGAGTGGGGCAGTGAGATTAGTTTGGGATTGATACAGGGCTATGGGGAGAGAGCAGGGCAGTGGGATTAGTTTGGGATTGATACAGGGTTATGGGGAGAGAGCGGGGCAGTGGGATTAGTTTGGGATTGATACAGGGCTATGGGGAGAGAGCGGGGCAGTGGGATTAGTTTGGGATTGATACAGGGTTATGGGGAGAGAGTGGGGCAGTGGGGTTAGTTTGGGATTGATACAGGGCTATGGGGAGAGAGCGGGGCAGTGTGATTAGTTTGGGATTGATACAGGGCCATGGGGAGAGAGCGGGACAGTGGGATTAGTTTGGGATTGATACAGGGCTATGGGGAGAGAGCGGGGCAGTGTGATTAGTTTGGTGTTGATACAGGGCCATGGGGAGAGAGCGGGGCAGTGGGATTAGTTTGGGATTGATACAGGGCTATGGGGAGAGAGTGGGGCAGTGTGATTAGTTTGGTGTTGATACAGGGCTATGGGGAGAGAGCGGGACAGTGGGATTAGTTTGGTGTTGATACAGGGCTGTGAGGAGAGGGCGGGGCAGTGGGATTAGTTTGGGATTGATACAGGGCTATGGGGAGAGAGTGGGGCAGTGTGATTAGTTTGGTGTTGATACAGGGCTATGGGGAGAGAGCGGGACAGTGGGATTAGTTTGGTGTTGATACAGGGCTGTGAGGAGAGGGCGGGGCAGTGGGATTAGCCTGAAACTACTGTGGATATATAAGGAAGTTGGTCCCCTTGGGAGGCTGACTCTGGTGGCCTAAGCGTTCATGCATGACATGTTCTTTTTTTTATTGTTTCCCTTCAGCCGCTGCAGCTGTCGCGAGGCCTGTGCCAAATACATCGTCCCCCCGGGCTGGACTTAGGCTTGATTGTTGAATCGAGCTGAGGGAGATGCTGGGAGTGTTCCCTGGTGCTCCCATCAACTTCAGCCGCTGCTCAGCGATAGCGTTGGCGTGGTGTGTCGGGGGGGGGAGGTGGGGCGGGTTTGTGCGGTGCTGCCAACCGGGTCTGAGACCCTCGGCTGAGGGAGGTGGGCGGCGCTCAGGCAAGTTTGCAACCTATCCCGTTGCAGGGCCCAAGCCCATGACAAGGTCTCCCCGCGGACCCTTGGCATTAATTGGCCAGACAGTCCCTTTTCACGGAAACATAGAAACTAGGAGCCTGGAGTAAGGCCATTCGGCCCTTCGAGCCTTCTCCCCCATTCATTACGATCATGGCTGATCATCCAATTCAATAGCCCTGCTCCCGCTTTCTCCCCATATCCCTTTGATCCCTTTCGCCCCAAGAGCTATATCTAACTCCTTCTTGAAAACATACAATGTTTTGGCCTCAGCTACTTTCTGTGGTAGCGAATTCCACAGGCTCACCGCTCTCTGGGTGAAGACATTTCTCCTCATCTCAGTCCTAAATGGTCTACCCCGTATCCTCAGACTGTGACCCCCGGTTCTGGACTCCCCCGCACCATCGGGAACGTCCTTCCTGCATCTACCCGGTCTAGTCCTGTTAGAATTTTATAGGTTTCTATGAGATCCCCCCTCATTCTTCTGAACTCCAGCGAATATAATCCTAATCGACTCAATCTCTCCTCATATGTCAGTCCCGCCATCCCAGGAATCAGTCGGGGTAAACCTTCGCTGCGCTCCCTCTATATATAGCAAGAACATCCTTCCTCAGGTAAGGAGACCAAAACTGCACACAATATTCCAGGTGTGGTCTCACTAAGGTCCTGTACAATTGCAGCACATGCACACACAAAGGCACACACGCGCACACAGACACACACACATACACACACAGAGACATACACACACACATGCACACAGAAACACACACACACTGACATACGTACACAGACACACACACACACACAAAGACACATGCATACACATACATGGACACACACAAAGACACACACACACACATACAGACACACACACATAGACACACAAGGACCACACACACACACACAGACGCACGCACACACACTCACACACACACACAGACACACATGCATGCACACAGATATACACACACACACACACACACACACACACAGGCATACACACACACACACACACAGAAACACACACGCACACACGTGCAGGCACACACGGAGACAAGAAACATAGGCTGGCGCAGAGCTATGTAGATAAACAGACAGACACCGAGAGGGATACTAAGGCAGGCACAGATTTTATGTAAAATATATACTGTAAAGGCACACAAGAAAGGAGAAGGGTGTAGTTACTAACAGAGACAGCTGCACAGTCACCGCTGTCAAACAGCCACAGAAAGGTTCGTTGATTTTATTCCAATTAATATAAGAGCCTGGAGAGGGAAAGCAGGATGGAGAGGGTGGTGCGGAAATGCACATTCCTTTCTTATTTCCTTTAGCCCATCAGGTCACTGTCCCCTGGCCCATGTATGCGTCACCCACCTCCTCCCTGCCCGTCTCTCTCCTTTTCTTTCTCTGTAACTAACTGACTTCCTCTGTTGTTTGTCCCTCTCTGTCTCTGTAGCTCTCTCTTTCTCTCTCTAGCTGTCTCACTCTGTCTGTCATTAGCTCTTCATTAGCCAACTCTCCATATCACACTCTCTCTCTGTCTCCACTTCCCTCTTTCTCTCTGCCCCCACCTTTCTCTCTGTTCCTATCTCTCTTTCGCTCTCTCTTTCCCAACCTATTTGTTTCTCTCTCTCTCTCTGTTTCCCTCTCATTCTGTCCCCACTTATCTCTCTCTGTGTCCCCAATCATCTCTCTCTCTCTCTGTCTCCACCTATCTCTGCCTCGCTCTCTCTCTGTCCCCATCCCACTCTCTCTCTTTCTGTCCCAATCTATTTGTTTCTCTTTATCTCTCTCTGTGTCCCCAATCATCTCTCTCTCTCTGTCTCCACCTATCTCTGCCTCGCTCTCTCTCTGTCCCCATCCCTCTCTCTCTCTTTCTGTCCCAATCTATTTGTTTCTCTTTCTCTCTCTCTGTGTCTCTTTCTGCCTGTCTCTCATTCTGTCCCCACTTATCTCTCTCTCTCTGTCCCCAACCATCTCTCTCTCCCTCTCTCTCCCTGTCCCCACCTATCTATTTATCTCTCTCTGTCCCCACTTATCTCTCTCTCTTTCTCTCTCTCTCTGTCCACACGTTCCTCTCTCCCCCGTCTCTCTTTCCCCACCCATCTCTCTGTCTCTCTGTCTCTATCTCTCTCTCTCTCTGTCTCCATCTATCTCTCTCTCCCCATCACTTATCTTTTTCTCTCTCTCTCTCTGTCCCCAACTATCTCTCTCTTGCTCTCTGTCCCCATCCCCCTCTCCCTCTGTCACAACCTATTTGTTTCTCTCTCTCTTGGCTCTTTCTGTCTCTCTCTCATTCTTTCCCCACTTATCTCTCTCTTTCTATTCCTAGCCATCTCTCTCTCCCTCTCTCTCTCTCTCTCTGTCCCCATCTATCTATTTATCTCTCTCTCTGTCTCTGTCCCCACTTATCTCTCTCTCTGTTCCCACCTTTCTCTCTCCCCCCTCTCTCTCTTTCTCTCACCTATCTCTCTCTCTCAGTCCCCAACTATTTGTCTATCTTTCTCTCTCTCTCTCTCTCTCTCTGTGTGTCTCTCTCTCTGCCCCCACTAATCTCTCTCTGTACCCAACCATCTCTCTAACTCGCTGACCTCACTGATCTCTCTCTCTGTCCCCACCTCTCTTTCTGTCCCCACCTCTGCCTCTCTCTCTCTTTCCCCACCTATCTCTCTCTCCCCCCACCTATCTTCCTATCCCTGCCTCTCTCTCTCTCTCTATCCTCATCTACCTCTCTCCCCATCACCTATCTCTTTCTCTCTCTCTCTCTGTCCCTGCCTCTCTCTCTCTCTGTCCCTGCCTCTCTCTCTCTCTATCCTCATCTACCTCTCTCCCCATCACCTATCTCTTTCTCTCTCTCTCTCTCTCTGTCCCCACCTATCTCCCTATCCCTGCCTCTCTCTCTCTCTCTCTCTCTATCCTCATCTACCTCTCTCCCCATCATCTATCTCTTTCTCTCTCTCTCTCTGCCTCTCCCCCCACCTATCTCTCTCCCTCTTTGACCCCACTCCTTACGCTCTCTGTCCTCACCTGTCAAGCCTTTCCCTTCCTCTCTTTCTCTGCCCCCCGCTCTGTCTCACTTCCCTGCCACTGGCCCCCCTGCACCCCACCACCCCTCCCACACCCATTATCTGCCAATCCCTGTCATTCCACCACCGGCCCTCTCCACCCAGGCCCCAGTCTCTCCCGAATTCCATGTCTGACCTCGCAGCAATCCATGCCTTTTCTCTTGGTCACAATGACACTGTCAGTGAGACAATGCACAGCGAGGGGGTGGTGCAGAGTGCGGAATCAGCAACTATTATACAGCAAGTCACATGAATCAGCCAGTCATGGGACAGAGGGAAACATTTAACACTGGCCTAAACACAGCAGCCGCCCAGAATGCTCCCCTTCAAAAACAGAAACGTGCGCTGTCTCCCTCCTGGCTCACTCCATCCTCTCATTCACTCCACACTGCGTCTCTCTCCCCCTCCCCTCCTCTCTCTCCCCCCTCTCTCTCTCTCCCTCTCTCTCTCTCTCTCTCCCTCTTCCTCTCTCTCTCTCCCTCCCTCCCCCCTCTCTCTCCCCCCACTCTCTCCCTCCCCCTCTCTCTCTCTCTCTCTCCATCCTCCCCCTTTCTCTCTCTCCCCCTCCCCTCTCTTTCTTTCTCTCTCCCTCTCTC
>JANJGN010001807.1:0-106452 GCA_026770705.1 Isurus oxyrinchus | reverse complement strand
CGTTCACTGTTTGATCTCCCAGTATCTCGCTGTTTTACCTCCCAATGACTCTCTGCTTCATCTCCTGAACTCCTGCGGTTATATCTTGCAAACACCCAGTCTTTTATCTCCTTAACCCTTGCTGTTTTATCTCCTGGACTCTCCCTGTTTCATCTCGTAAACTCTCATTGTTATATCCCCTGAACCCTCGCTGTTTAATCTCCTGAACTGCCACTGTTTTATCTCCTAAACTCTCGCTGGTTTATCTCCTAAACTCTCGTTGTTTTATCCCCTGCACTCACGCTGTTTTATCTACTGAACTCACCCTCTTTTATCTCCTCAACTCTTGCAGTTTTATCCCCAGAACTCTTGCGGTTTTATCTGCTAAACTCTCACTGCTGTATCCACTGAACGCTCACTGTTTTATCCCCCGAACTATCTCAGTTTTATCTCCTGAATTCTTACTGTTTTATCCCCCGAACTCTCGCAGTTTTATCTCCTGAATTCTCGCTGTTTTATCTCCCGAATTCTCATTGTTTTATCCCCCAAACTCTCACAGTTTTATCTCCTAAACTCTCGTTGTTTTATCCCCTGAACTCTCGCTCATTTTCTCCCGAACTTGCCCTCTTTTATCTCCTGAACTCTCGCTGTTTTATCTCCTAAACTCTCATTGTTTTATGCCCTGAACTCTAACTGATTTATCCCCCGAACAATCGCAGTTTTGTCTCCTGAATTCTCATTGTTTTATCCCCCGAACTCTCGCAGTTTTATCTCCTGAATTCTTGCTGGTTGATGTACTGAATTCTCGCTGTTTTATCCCCTGAGCGCATGCATTTTTATCTCGTAAACCCATGTTGTTTTTTTCCCCTGAACTCTCTTTGTTTTATCTCCTGAACTTGTCCACTTTTTCTCCTCAACTCTCACTGTTTTATCTCCTGAATTCTCGCTGTTTTATCTCCTGAATTCTCGTTGTTTTATCCCCTGAACGCACGCATTTTTATCTCCTAAACTCACATTGTTTTTTCCACTGAACTCTCACTCTTTTATCTCCTGAACCTGCCCACTTTTTCTCCTCACCTCTCGCTGTTTTTCCCCCGAAATCTCGCAGTTTTATCTCTTGAATTCTCGCTGTATTTTCTCCTGAATTCTCGCTGTTTTATCCCTCAAACTCTCACAGTTTTATCTCCCGAATACTCACTGTTTTATCCCCTGAACCCTCGTTGTTTTATCTCCTATATTCTCGTTGTTTTATCCCCTAAGCCCTCATTGTTTTATCTCCTAAACTCTCTTTGTTTTATGCCCTGAACTCTCACTGATTTATCCCCCGAACAATCGCAGTTTTGTCTCCTGAATTCTCACTGTTTTATCCCCCGAACTCTCGCAGTTTTATCTCCTGAATTCTTGCTGGTTTACGTACTGAATTCTCGCTGTTTTATCCCCTGAATGCATGCATTTTTATCTCGTAAACCCATGTTGTTTTTTTTTCCCCTGAACTCTCGTTGTTTTATCTCCTGAACTTGTCCACTTTTTCTCCTCAACTCTCACTGTTTTATCTCCTGAATTCACGCTGTTTTATCTCCTGAATTCTCGTTGTTTTATCCCCTGAACGCACGCATTTTTATCTCCTGAACGCACGCATTTTTATCTCCTAAACTCACATTGTTTTTTCCACTGAACTTTCACTCTTTTATCTCCTGAACCTGCCCTCTTTTTCTCGCTGTTTTTCCCCGGTAATCTCGCAGTTTTATCTCTTGAATTCTCGTTGTATTTTCTCCTGAATTCTCGCTGTTTTATCCCCCAAACTCTCGCAGTTTTATCTCCTGAATTCTCACTGTTTTATCCCCTGAACCCTCGTTGTTTTATCTCCTATATTCTCGTTGTTTTATCCCCTAAGCCCTCATTGTTTTATCTCCTAAACTCTCACTAGTTTATCCCCCAAACTCTCGTTGTTTTATCCCCCAAACTCTTGTTGCTTTATCCCCTGAACTCTTATTGTTTTATCTCCTAAACACTTGCTGTTTTATCTCCTGAACTCTCGCTGTTTTATCTCATGAACTCTCACTGTTTTATCTCCAGAATTCTCACTGTATAATATCTTGCACTCTCGCTGTTTTATCTCCTGATGTCTCACTGTTATATCTCCTGAACTCTCTTTTATGACCTGAACTCATGTTGCTTTATCCCCTGGCCTCTCACTGTTTTATCTACCGACACCTCGCTGTCTTACCTCCCGAACCTTCTCAGCTTTATTTCCTTAACTCTCGCTGTTTTATCTCCCTAAGTTTCGCAATTTTATCTCCTGAGCTCTCATTGTTTTTTCTCCCGATATCTTTATGTTTTATCTCCCAATGACTCTCTGCTTCATCTCCTGAACTCCTGCTCTTAAATCTCCCAAACAGCCATTCTTTTATCTTCTGAACTCTTGCTGTTTTATCTCCTGAACTGTCACTATTTTATCTCCTACACTCTTGCGGTTTTATCTTCTAAACGCTCATTGTTTTATCCCCTGAACTCTCGCTGTTTTATCTCCTGAACTCACCCTCCTTTATCTCCTGAACTTGCCCTCTTTTATCCCCTAAACTCTCGCTGTTTTAGCTTCTGAACACACCCTCCTTTATCTCCTCAACTCTTGCAGTTTTATCTCCAGAACACGCGGTGTATTATCTCCTAAACTCTCATTGATTTATCCCCTGAACTCTCACTGTTTTATCCCCGGAACTCTCGCAGTTTTATCTCCTGAATTCTCACTCTTTTATCCCCTGAACTCTTGCAGTTTTATCTCCTAAACTCTCATTGTTTTATCCCCTGAACTCTCACTGTTTTATCCCCCGAACTCTCGCAGTTTTGTCTCCTAAAATGTCGCTGTTTTATCTCCTGAATACTCGCTGTTTTATCCCCTCAACTCGCATTGTTTTATCTCCTGAACTTTCAATGTTTTATCTCCAGAACACTCGCTATTTTATCTCCTGAACTCTCATTGTTTTATCTCCTGAACTCTCGCTCTTATATCTCCTCTATTCTTGCTGTTTTATCTCCTGAACTCCCATTGTTTTCTCCTCTGGAATTTCACTGTATTATCCCATGAACTCCCACTGTTTTATCTCCTGAACTCACGCTGTTATATCCCCTAAACCCCCTGTTTCAATCTCCTGAAATCTCACTGTTTCAGCTTCTGAACTTTCGCTATTTTATTTCCTGAACTCTCGCTGTTTTCTACCCTGAACTCAGGTTGTTTTATCCGCTGAACTCTCATTGTTTCATCCACTAAACTCTCGTTGTTTTATCTCCTTAGCTCTCACTGTTTTATCCCCTGAACTCCCACTCTTTTCTCCCCTGAACAATTGCTGTTTTCTCACGTGAACTCTCATTGTTTTATCTCCTGAACTCTCCCTATTTCATCTCTTGAACTCCCACTGTTTCCTTCCCTCAACTCCCTTTGTTTTATCCCCTGAACTCCAGCTGTTTTATCTGATGAACACTCGCTATTTTATCTCCTGAACTCTCATTGTTTTATCTCCTGAACTCTCGCTGTTTTATCCCCTGAATACTTGCTGTTTTATAGCCTGAACTCTCGCTGTTTTATCTCTTGAACTCCCACTGTTTTCTTCCCTGAATTCTTGTTGTTTTTTCCCTGGAACTCCCACCGTTTTATTGCCTGAACTCTCGCTGTTTTATCTCCTGAACTCTCGGTGTTTTATCTCTTGAACACCCACTGTTTTCTTCCCTCAATTCCCTTTGTTTTATCCCCTGAACTCCAGCTTTGTTTTCTGATGAACACTCCCTAGTTTATCTCCTGAACTCTCATTGTCTTATCTCCTGAACTCTCACTGTTTTATCCACTGAACTCTTGCTGTTTTATCTCCTGAGCTCTCACTGTTTCAATTCGCAATATCTTTCTGTTTGATGTCCCAATGACTCTCTGCTTCATCTCCTGAACTAATGCTCTTTTATAACTCACCCTCTTTTATCTCCTCAACTCCTGCAGTTTTATCTCCGGAATGCTCGCTGTATTATTTCCTAAACTCTTATTGTTTTATCGCCTGAACTCTCGCAATTTTATCTCCTGAATTCTCGCTGTTTTATCCCCTCAACTCTCATTGTTTTTTCTCCTGAACTCTCACTGTTTTCTTCCCTGAACTCTCGTTGTTTTATCCCCTGAACTCCCACTCTTTTATCCAGAACACTCGCTATTTTATCTCCTGAACTCTCGTTGTTTATCTCCTGAACCCTCGCTCTTATATCTCCTGTATTATTGCTGTTTTATCTCCTGAACTCCCATTGTTTTCTCCTCTGAACTCTCACTGTATTATCCCCTGAACTCTCATTGTATTATCCTCTGAACTCTCACTGTTTTATCTTTCAATCTACTGAACTCTTGCTGTTATATCTCCTGAACTCTCGCTGTAATATCTCTTGAACACTTGCTGCTTTATCTCCTGAACATTCGCTGTTATATCTCCTGGCCTCTCGCTCTTTTATCACCTGAGCACTCACTGTATTTCCTCCCGAAAGCTGACTGTTTGTCCCCCAAACAATGGCTGCTTCATGTCCTGAAATCTTGCTATTTTGTCTCCTGAACACTCGCTGCTTCATCTGCTGAACTCTCGCTGTTTTATCTCCTGAACACTCGCTGCTTGATCAGCTGAACTCCTGCTATTATTGTTCCCGAACCCTCGCTGTTTCATCTCCTGAACTCTCACTGTTTGAGCTTCTGAACTCTCTCTATTTTATTTCCTGAACTCTCGCTGGTTTCTACCCTGAACTCTCGTTGTCTTATCCCCTGAACTCTCATTGTTTTATCTCCTGAGCTCTCACTGTTTTATCCCCTGAACTCCCACTGTTTTCTCCCCTGAACAATTGCTGTTTTATCACGTGAACTCTCATTGTTTTATCTCCTGAACTCTCCCTACTTTATCTCTTGAACACCCATTGTTTTCTTCCCTTAACTCCCTTTGTTTTATCCCCTGAACTCCAGCTGTGTTATCTGATGAACACTCCCTATTTTATCTCCTGAACTCTCATTGCCTTATCTCCTGAACTCTCACTGTTTTATCCCCTGAACTCCCACTGCTTTATCTCCTGTACACTTGCTGTTTTATTGCCTGAACTCTCGCTGTTTTATCTCCTGAACTCTCACTGTTTTAGCTCCTGAACACTCGCTATTTTATTTCATGCACTCTCGCTGTTTAATCCCCTGAACTCTCATTGTTTTCTATCCTGAACTCTTGATGTTTTCTCCCTTGAACTCTCCTTGTTTTATCCTATGGATTCTCGTTGTTTTATGCCCTGAACTCTCATTGTTTTAGCTCCTGCACTCTCGCTGTTTTATCCCTTGAACGCTTGCTGTTTTATTTCTTGAACGCCCACTGTTTTCTTCCCTGAATACTTCTTGTTTTATCCCCTGAACTCCCACTGTTTTATCTCCTGAGCTCTCACTGTTTTATCTCCCGATATCTTTCTTTTTTATCTCCCAATGACTCTCTGCTTCATCTACTGACCTCCTGCTCTTATATCACCCAAACACCCGGTCTTTTATCTCCTGAACCCATGCTGTTTTAGCTCCTGGACTCTCCCTGTTTTATCTCCTAAACTCTCATTGTTTTATCCCCTGAACCCTCGATGTTTTATCTCTTGAACTCCCACTGTTTTATCTCCTTACCTCTTGCTATTTTATCACGTAAGCTCAGGTTGTTTTATCCCCTCAACACTCGCTGTTTTATCTCCAGAACTCCCTGTATTATCTCCTAAACTCTCATTGTTTTATCCCTTGTACTCTCACTGTTTTATCCCCCTAACTCTTGCAATTTTATCTCTTGAATTCCCATTTTGTTCCCCTGAATTCTTGCTGTTTTATCTCCTAAACTCTGGCTGTTTTATCCCCTGAACTTGCCCTCTTTTATCTCCTCAACTCTCGCTGTTTTTTCTCCTGAGCTTTCGCTGTTTTATCTCCTAAACTCTCATTGATTAGTCACCTAAACTCTCACTGTTTTATCCCCTGAACTCTCGCAGTTTTGTCTCCTGAATTCTCACTGGTTTATCCCCCAAAACCTCGCAGTTCTATCTTCTGAATTCTCGCTGTTTTATCTCCTGAATTCTCGCTGTTTTATCCCCTCAACTCTCATTGCTTTATCTCCTGAACTCTCACTGTTTTCTTCCCAGAACTCTCGTTGTTTTGTCCCCTGAAATCCCGATGTTTTATCTGCAGAACACTCGCTATTTTATCTCATGAACTCTCATTGTTTTATCCCCTGAACTCTCATTGTTTTATCCCCCGAACTCTCGCAGTTCTATCTTCTGAATTCTTGCTGTTTTATCTCCTGAATTCTCGCTGTTTTATCCCCTCAACACTCATTGTTTTATCTCCTCAACTCTCACTGTTTCTTCCCTGAATTCTCGTTGTTTTATCCCCTGAACTCTCATTGTTTTATCCCCTGAACCCTCGTTGTTTTATCTCCTGAGATCTCGCTGTTTTATCCCCTGAACTTCCACGGTTTTCTCCCGAGAACAAATGCTGTTTTATCACGTGAACTCTCATTATTTTATCTCCTGAACTCTCGCTGTTTTATCCCCTAAACTCTCATTGTTTTACCCCTGAACTCTCACTGTTTTATCCCCCGAACTCTCGCAGTTTTATCTCCTGAATTCTGGCTGTTTTATCTCCTGAATTCTCACTGTTTTAACCCCCAAACTCTCGCAGTTTTATCTCCTAAAGTCTCGGTGTTTTACCCCCTGAACTCTCGCTCTTTTATCTCCTAAACTTTCCCTCTTTTATCTCCTCAACTCTCGCTGTTTTATCTCCTGATCTCTCGCTGTTTAATCTCCTAAACTCTTATTGTTTTATCCCCTGAACTCTCACTGTTTTATCCCCCGAACTCTCGCAGTTTTATCTCCTGAATTCTCGCTGTTTTATCTCATGAATTTTCACTGTTTTAGCTTCTGAACTCTCGCGATTGTTAGTCCTGAACTATCGCTGTTTAATCACCTGAACTCTCGTTGTTTTCTTATCTGAACTCTTGTTGTTTTACCCCCTGAACTCTCCTTGTTTTATCTCCTGAACTCTCGCTGTTTTATCCCCTGAACTCCCACTGTTTTCTCCCCTGAACATTTGCTGTTTTATTGCGTGAACTCTCTTTGTTTTATCTCCTGAACTCTCGTAGTTTTATCTCCTGAACTCCCATTGTTTTCTTCCCTCAACTCTCATTGTTTTATCTCCTGAACTCTCACTGTTTTTTTCCCTGAACTCTCATTGTTTTATCCCCTGCACTCTCGTTTTATCTCCTGAACTCCCATTGTTTTCTTCCCCTGAACTCTCATTGTTTTATCTCCTGAACTCTCACTGTTTTCTTCCCTGAACTCTCGTTGTTTTATTCCCTGAACTCCCATTGTTTTATCTCCAGAACACTCACTATTTTATCTCCTGAACTCTCGTTGTTTTGTCTCCTGAACTCTCGCTCTTATATCTCCTGTATTCTTGCTGTTTTATCTCCTGAACTCCCATTGTTTTCTTCTCTGAACTCTCACTGTATTAATCCCTGAACTCTCACTGTATTATCCCTTGAACTCTCACTGTTTTATCTCTTGAGCTCCCGCTGTTATATCCCCTAAACCCTCTGTTTCAATCTCCTGAACTCTTATTGCTATATCGCCTGAACTCTCGCTGTAATATCTCTTGAACTCTTGCTGTTTTATCTCCTGAACATTCGTTGTTATAGCTCCTGGCCTCTCTCTTATCTACTGAATTCATGCTGTCTTATCTCCCGAACGTTCGCTGCTTTATTTCCTGAAGTCTCGTTGTTTTATCTCCTGAACTCTCGCTCTTTTATCACCTGAGCACTCATTGTATTTCCTCCCGAAATCTCACTGTTTGTCTCCCAAACACTGGATGCTTCATGTCCTGAACTCTTGCTATTTTGTCTCCTGAACACTCGCTGCTTCATCTGCTGAACTCTCGCTGCTTTATCTCCTGACCTCTCGCTGCTTGATCACCTGAACTCCTGCTGTTATTTTTCCTGAACACTCGCTGTTTAACCTCGTGAACTCTGACTGTTTTAGCTTCTGAACTCTCGCTATTTTATTTCCAGAAATCTCGCTGTTTTCTACCCTGAACCCTCGTTCTTTTATCCCTTGAACTCTCATCATGTTATCCCCTGAACTCTCGTTGTTTTATCTCCTGAGCTCTCACTGTTTTATCCCCTGAACTCCAACTCTGTTCTCCCCTGAACAATTGCTGTTTTATCCCGTGAACTCTCTTTGTTTTATCTCCTGAACTCTCCCTATTTTATCTCTTGAAATCCCACTGTTTTCTTCCCTCAACTCGCTTTGTTTTATCCCCTAAACTCCAGCTGTTTTATCTGATGAACACTCGCTATTTTATTTCCTGGACTCTCATTGTCTAATCTCCTGAACTCTAACTGTTTTATCCCTTGAACTCCCATTGCTTTACCTGCTGTACACTTGATGTTTTGTTGCCTGAACTCTCGCTGATTTATCTCCTGAACTCTCACTCTTTTAGCTCCTGAACTCTTGCTATTTTATTTCCTGCACTTTCACTGTTTAATCCCCTGAACTCTCGCTGTTTTCTACCCTGAACTCTTGAAGTTTTCTCCCCTGAACTCTCCTTGTTTTATCCTATGAATTCTCGTTGTTTTCTCCCCTGAACTCTCGTTGTTTTATCTCCTGAACTCTCGCTGTTATATCCCCTGAATATTTGCTGCTTTATCACCTGAACTCTAGCTGTTTGATCTCTTGAACTCCCTCTGTTTCCTTCACTGAATTCTTGCTGTTTTATCCCCTGAACTCCCACTGTTTTATTGCCTGAACTCTCGGTGTTTTACCTCCTGAACTCTCGCTGTTTTATCTCCCAAACTCTCGCTGTTTTATCTCCTGAGCTCTCACTGTTTTATCTCCCAATATCTCATTGTTTTATATCCCTACAACTCGCTGCTTCATCTCCTGAATTCCTGCTGTTATATCTCCCAAACACTTGGTCTTTTATCTACTGAACTCTTGCTGCTTTATGTCTTGAACTCTAGTTGTTTTATCTCCTGAACTGTCACTATTTTATCTCCTGACCACTCGCTGTTTCATCTCTTAAACTCTTGTTATTTTATCTCCTGAACTCTCACTATTTTATCTCCTAAACTCTCGCTGTTTCATCTTTTGAACTCTCGCTGTTTTAACTCCTGAACTCCCACTGTTTTATCTCCTGAACACTCGCTATTTTATCTCCTGAACTCTCGTTGTTTTATCGCCTAAACTCTTGCTTTTTAGCTCCTGAACCCCACTGTTTTATCTCCCAAAATATTGCTGTTTTATCCCATGAACTTTCGCTGTTTTGTCTCCCAAACTCTCATTGTGTTATCCTCTGTCCTCTTGCTATTTTATCACCCAAACTCCCACTGTTTTATCTCCTGAACTCCGTCTGTTATAGCCCATAAACGTGCTGTTTTAATCTCATGAACTCTCGGTGTTGTATCTCCTGAATTCTCACTGTAATTATCTCCTGAACTCTCACTGTTTTATGACGTGAACTCATTTTGTTTTATCCCCTGGCCTCTCACTGTTTTATCTACTAACATCTCACTGTCTTACCTCCCGAACCTTCTCTCCCTTATTTCCTGAACACTCGCTGTTTTATCTCCCAAAGTCTCGCTGTTTTATCTCTTGAGCTCTCGCTGTTTTATCTCCCAATATCTCGCTGTTTTATCTCCCAATGACTCTCTGCTTCATCTCCTGAACGCTTGCAGTTATATCTCGCAAACACCCAGTCTTTTATCTCCTTAAATCTTGGTATTTTATCTCTTTGACTCTCACTGTTTTATCTCCAAAACTCCCATTGTTTTATCTCCTGACCCCTCGCTGTTTTATCTCCTGAACTGTCACTGTTTTATCTCCTAAACTCTCGCTGTTTTATCTCCTAAACTCTCGTTGCATTATCCCCGAAACCCTCGCTGTTTTATTTCCTGAACTCACCCTCCTTTATCTCCTCAACTCTTGCAGTTTTATCTCCTGAACTCTCGCTGTTTAATCTCCTAAACTCTTATTGTTTTATCCCCTGAACTCTCACTGTTTTATCCCCCGAACTCTCGCAGTTTTATCTCCTGAATTCTCGCTGTTTTATCTCATGAATTTTCAGTGTTTTAGCTTCTGAACTCTCGCGATTGTTAGTCCTGAACTATCGCTGTTTAATCACCTGAACTCTCGTTGTTTTCTTATCTGAACTCTTGTTGTTTTACACCCTGAACTCTCCTTGTTTTATCTCCTGAACTCTCGTTGTTTTACACCCTGAACTCTCCTTGTTTTATCTCCTGAACTCTCGCTGTTTTATCCCCTGAACTCCCACTGTTTTCTCCCCTGAACATTTGCTGTTTTATTGTGTGAACTCTCTTTGTTTTATCTCCTGAACTCTCGTAGTTTTATCTCCTGAACTCCCATTGTTTTCTTCCCTCAACTCTCATTGTTTTATCTCCTGAACTCTCACTGTTTTTTTCCCTGAACTCTCATTATTTTATCCCCTGCACTCTCGTTTTATCTCCTGAACTCCCATTGTTTTCTTCCCCTGAACTCTCATTGTTTTATCTCCTGAACTCTCACTGTTTTCTTCCCTGAACTCTCGTTGTTTTATTCCCTGAACTCCCATTGTTTTATCTCCAGAACACTCACTATTTTATCTCCTGAACTCTCGTTGTTTTGTCTCCTGAACTCTCGCTCTTATATCTCCTGTATTCTTGCTGTTTTATCTCCTGAACTCCCATTGTTTTCTTCTCTGAACTCTCACTGTATTAATCCCTGAACTCTCACTGTATTATCCCTTGAACTCTCACTGTTTTATCTCCTGAGCTCCCGCTGTTATATCCCCTAAACCCTCTGTTTCAATCTCCTGAACTCTTATTGCTATATCGCCTGAACTCTCGCTGTAATATCTCTTGAACTCTTGCTGTTTTATCTCCTGAACATTCGTTGTTATAGCTCCTGGCCTCTCTCTTATCTACTGAATTCATGCTGTCTTATCTCCCGAACGTTCGCTGCTTTATTTCCTGAAGTCTCGTTGTTTTATCTCCTGAACTCTCGCTCTTTTATCACCTGAGCACTCATTGTATTTCCTCCCGAAATCTCACTGTTTGTCTCCCAAACACTGGATGCTTCATGTCCTGAACTCTTGCTATTTTGTCTCCTGAACACTCGCTGCTTCATCTGCTGAACTCTCGCTGCTTTATCTCCTAAACTCTCATTGTTTTATCCCCTGAACCCGCGCTGTTTTATCTCCTGAACTGTCACTATTTTATCTCCAAAACTATCGCTGCTTTATCTCCTAAACTCTCGTTGTTTTATCCCCTAAACTCTCGCTGTTTCAAACCTCACCTCACCCTCCTGATTTCTTACTGTTTTATCCCCTCGAACACTCGCTGTTTTAACTCCTGAATTCTCACTGTAATATCCCCTAAACTATCATTGTTTTATCTCCTGAAGTCTCGCTGTTATATCTCCTGAACTCTTACTGTTTTATGACCTGAACTCATGTTGCTTTATCTGCTGGCCTATCACTGATTTATCTACCGACATCTCGCTGTCTTACCTTCCGAACGTTCTCTGCTGTATTTCCTTAACTCCCGCTGTTTTATTTCTCAAAATCTCGCTGTTTTATCTCGTGAGCTCTCATTGTTTCATCTCCCGATATCTCGCTCTTTTATCTGCCAATGACTCTCTGCTTCATCTCCGGAACTCTTGCTGTTAAATCCCCCAATCACCCAGTCTTTTATCTCCGGACTTCTTGTTGTTTTATCTCCTGGACTCTCCTTGTTTTATCACCTAAATTCTCTTTGTTTTATGCCCTGAACCCTCGCTGTTATATCTCCTGAACTGACACTGTTTTATCTCATAAACTCTTGGTGTTTTATCCCCTGAACTCTCGCCATTTTATCTCCAGATCTCACCCTCTTTTATCTCCTCAACTCCCGCTCTTTTATCTCCTGAACTTGCCCTCTTTTATCCCCTATACTCTCGCTGTTTTATCTTCTCAACTCACCCTCTTTTATCTTCTCAACTCTTGAACTTTTATCTCCTGAACTCTCGATGTTTTATCCCATGAACTCTCATTGCTTTACACCCTGAACTCTCCTTGTTTTATCTCCTGAACTCTCGCTGTTTTATCCCCTGAACATTTGCTGTTTTATCGCGTGAACTCTCGCTGTTTTATGTCTTGAACTCACATTGTTTTCTTCCCTGAATTCTTGCTGTTTTATCCCCTGAACTCCTATTGTTTTATTGCCGGAATCTCGCTATTTTTTCTCCTGAACTCTCGCTCTTTTATCTCCCAAACGCTCAGTGTTTTATGTCCTGTGCTCTCACTGTTTTATATCCCAATATCTCACTGTTTTATCTCCCAATGACTCGCTGCGTCATCTCCTGAACTCCTGATGTTATATCTCCCAAACACTTGGTCTTTTATCTCCTGAACTCTTGCTGCTTTGTGTCTTGAACTCTTGTGGTTTTATCTCCTGATCTCTCACTATTTTATCTCCTGAACTCTCGCTGTTTCATCTCCAAAACTCTCGCAGTTTTATCTCCTGAATTCTCGCTGTTCTATCTCCTGAATTCTCACTGTTTGTGCTTCTGAACTTTTGCTATTGTGTTTCCTGAACTATCACTGTTTAATCCCCTGAACTTTCGCTGTATCCTACCCTGAACTCTTGTTGTTTTTCCACTGAACTCTCATTGTTTTATCCCCTGAACTCTCGTTGTTTTACACCCTGAACTCTCCTTGTTTTATCTCCTGAACTCTCGCTGTTTTATCCCCTGAACATTTGCTGTTTTAATGCGTGAATCTCATTGTTTTATCGACTGAACTCTCGTTGTTTTATCTCCTGAACTCCCACTGTTTTCTTCCCTCAACTCTCATTGTTTTATCTCCTGAACTCTCACTGTTTTAGCTCCTCAACTCTCGCTGTTTCATCTCTTAAACTCTCGCTGTTTTATCTCCTGAATTATTACTCTTTTATTCCCCGAACTCTCGCAGTTTTATCTCCTGAATTCTCGCTGTTTTATCTCCTGAATTCTCACTGTTTGTGCTTCTGAACTTTCGCTATTGTATTTCCTGAACTATCGCTGTTTAATCCCCTGTACTCTCACTGTTTCCTACCCTGAACTCTTGCTGTTTTTTCCCCTGAACTCACGTTGTTTTATCCCATGAACTCTCGTTGTTTTATCCCCTGAACTCTCGTTGTTTTACAGCCTGAACTCTCCTTGTTTGATCTCCTGAACTCCCACTGTTTTCTCCCCTGAACATTTGCTGTTTTAATGCGTGAACTCTCGTTGTTTTATCGCCTGAACTCTCATTGTTTTATCTCCTGAACTCTCACTGTTTTAGCTCCTGAACTCTCGCTATTTTATTTCCTGCACTCTCACTGTTTAATCCCCTGAACTTTCGCTGATTTCTACCCTGAACTCTTGACGTTTTCTCCCCTGAACTCTCCTTGTTTTATCCTATAAATCTCGCTCTTTTATCTCCTAAAGTCTCATTGTTTAATCTCCTGAACTCTCACTGTTTCATCCCTCGAACTCTCGCAGTTTTATCTCCTGAATTCTTACTGTTTTATCCCCCGAACTCTCGCAGTTTTATCTCCTGAATTCTCGCTGTTTTATCTCCTGAATTCTCACTGGTTGTGCTTCTGAACTATCGCTATTGTATTTCCTGATCTATAGCTGTTTAATCCCCTGGACTGTCGCTGTTTCTAACACTGAACTCATGTTTTTTCCCCTGAACTCTCGTTGTTATATCCCATGAACTCTGGTTGTTTTGCACCCTTAACTCTCCTTATTTTATCTCCTGAACTCTCGCTGTTTTATCCCCTGAACTCCCACTGTTTACTCCCCTGAACATTTTCTGTTTTATTGCGTGAACTCTCTTTGTTTTATCCCATGAACTCTCGTTATTTTATCTCCTGAGGTCCCACTGTTTTCTTCCCTCAACTCTCATTGTTTTATCCCCTGGACTCTCACTGTTTTATCTCCTGAACTCTCACTATTTTATTTCCTGCACTCTCACTGTTTAATCCCCTGAACTTTCGCTGATTTCTACCCTGAACTCTTGATGTTTTCTCCCCTGAACTCTCCTTGTTTTATCCTATAAATCTCGCTCTTTTATCTCCTAAAGTCTCATTGTTTAATCTCCTGAACTCTCACTGTTTCATCCCTCGAACTCTCGCAGTTTTATCTCCTGAATTCTTACTGTTTTATCCCCCGAACTCTCGCAGTTTTATCTCCTGAATTCTCGCTGTTTTATCTCCTGAATTCTCATTGGTTGTGCTTCTGAACTATCGCTATTGTATTTCCTGATCTATAGCTGTTTAATCCCCTGGACTGTCGCTGTTTCTAACACTGAACTCATGTTTTTTCCCCTGAACTCTCGTTGTTATATCCCATGAACTCTATTTGTTTTGCACCCTTAACTCTCCTTGTTTTATCTCCTGAACTCTCGCTGTTTTATCCCCTGAACTCCCACTGTTTACTCCCCTGAACATTTTCTGTTTTATTGCGTGAACTCTCTTTGTTTTATCCCATGAACTCTCGTTATTTTATCTCCTGAGGTCCCACTGTTTTCTTCCCTCAACTCTCATTGTTTTATCCCCTGGACTCTCACTGTTTTATCTCCTGAACTCTCACTATTTTATTTCCTGCACTCTCACTGTTTAATCCCCTGAACTTTCGCTGATTTCTACCCTGAACTCTTGATGTTTTCTCCCCTGAACTCTCCTTGTTTTATCCAATAAATCTCGCTCTTTTATCTCCTAAACTCTCATTGTTTTATCTCCTGAACTCTCACTGTTTTATCCCCCGAACTCTCGCAGTTTTATCTCCTGAATTCTTAGTGTTTTATCCCCCGAACTCTCGCAGTTTTATCTCCTGAATTCTCGCTGTTTTATCTCCTGAATTCTCATTGGTTGTGCTTCTGAACTATCGCTATTGTATTTCCTGATCTATAGCTGTTTAATCCCCTGGACTCTAGCTGTTTCCAAACCTGAACTCATGTTTTTTCCCCTGAACTCTCGTTGTTATATCCCATGAACTCTAGTTGTTTTGCACGCTTAACTCTCCTTGTTTTATCTCCTGAACTCTCGCTGTTTTATCCCCTGAACTCCCACTGTTTACTCCCCTGAACATTTGCTGTTTTATTGCGTGAACTCTCTTTGTTTTATCCCATGAACTCTCGTTATTTTATCTCCTGAGGTCCCACTGTTTTCTTCCCTCAACTCTCATTGTTTTATCTCCTGGACTCTCACTGTTTTATCTCCTGAACTCTCACTGTTTTATTTCCTGCACTCTCACTGTTTAATCCCCTGAACTTTCGCTGTTTTCTACCCTGAACTCTTCATGTTTTCTCTCCTGAACTCTCCTTGTGTTATCCTATGACTTCTCGTTGTTTTACACCCTGATCTCTCCTTGTTTTATCCCCTGAACATTGGGCTGTTTTATCACTTGAACACTCGCTGTTTTATCTCTTGAACTCTCACTGTTTTCTTCCCTGAATTCTTGCTGTTTTATCCCCTGAACTCCTACTGTTTTATTGCCTTATCTCTCGCTGTTTTATCTCCTGAACTCTCGCTCTTTTATCTCCCAAACTCTCGGTGTTTTATGTCCTGAGCTCTCACTGTTTTATCTCCCAGTATCTAAACTGTTTCATCTCCCAACGACTCACTGCTTCAACACCTAAACTGCTGCTATTATATCTCCCAAACACTTGGTCTTTTATCTCCTGAACTCTTGCTGCTTAATGTCTTGAACTCTTGTTGTTTTATCTCCTGAATTCTCACTATTTATCTCCTGAACTCTCGCTGTTTCATCTCTTAAACTCTCGCTGTTTTATCTCCTGAATTATTACTCTTTTATTCCCCAAACTCCCGCAGTTTTATCTCCTGAATTCTCGCTGTTTTATCTCCTGAATTCTCACTGTTTGTGCTTCTGAACTTTCGCTGTTGCATTTCCTGAACTATCGCTGTTTAATCCCCTGAACTCTCATTGTTTCCTACCCTGAACTCTTGCTGTTTTTTCCCCTGAACTCACATTGTTTTATCCCATGAACTCTCATTGTTTTACACCCTGAACTCTCCTTGTTTTATGCCCTGAACTCCCACTGTTTTGCCCTTGAACATTTGCTATTTTATTGCGTGAACTCTCTTTGTTTTATCTCCTGAACTCTCGTTGTTTTATCTCCTGAACTCTCGTAGATTTATCTCCTGAACTCCCATTGTATTCTTCCCTCAACTGTCATTGTTTTATCACCTGAACTCTCGTTGTTTTATCTCCTGAACTCCCACTGTTTTCTTCCCTCAACTCGCATGGTTTTATCACCTGAACTCTCACTGTTTTAGCTCCTGAACTCTCGCTATTTTATTTCTTGCACTGTCACTGTTTAATCCCCTGGACTTTCGCTGTTTCCTACCCTGATCTCCTGTTGTTTTTTCCCCTGAACTGTTGTTGTTTTATCCCATGTACTCTCGTTGTTTTACACCCTGAACTCTCCTTGTTTTATCTCCTGAACTCTCGCTGTTTTATCCCCTGAACTCCCACTGCTTTCTCCCCAGAACAGTTGCTGTTTTATTGCGTGAACAGTTTTATCTCCTGAACTCTCGTTGTTTTCTCTCCTGATTACCCACTGCTTTCTTCCCTCAACTCTCATTGTTTTATCTCCTGTTCTCTCACTGTTTTAGCTCCTGAACTCACGCTATTTTAATGCCTGCACTCTCACCATTTAATCCCCTGAACACTCACTGTTTTCTATCCTGAAATCTTGATGTTTTCGCCCCTGATCTCTCCTTGTTTTATCCTATGATTTCTCGTTGTTTTATCCCCTGAACTCTCGTTGTTTTATCTCCTGAACTCTCGTTGTTTTATCCCCTGAACATTTGCTGTTTTATCGCCTGAACTCTCGCTGTTTTATCTCTTGAGCTCCAACTATATTCTTCCCTGAATTCTTGCTGTTTTATCCCCCGAACTCCTACTGTTTTATTGCCTGAACTCTCGCTGTTTTATCTCCAGAATTCTCGCTCTTTTATCTCCCAAACTCTCGCTGTTTTATCTCCTGAGCTCTCACTGCTTTATCTCCCAACATCTCATTGTTTCATCTCCCAACGACTCGCTGCTTCTTCTCCTGAACTCCAGTTGTTCTATCTCCCAAACACTTGGTCTTTTATCTCCTGAACTCTTGCTGCTTTATGTCTTGAACTCTTGTTGTTTTATCTCCTGAACTCTCACTATATTATCTCCTGAACTCTCGCTGTTTCATCTCTTAAATCTCGCTGTTTTATCTCCTGAACTCCCATTGTTTTATCTCCTGAACACTCGCTATTTTATCTCCTGAACTCTCGTTGTTTTATCGCCTGAGCTCTTCC
This sequence comes from Isurus oxyrinchus, assembly GCA_026770705.1. Taxonomy (NCBI): domain Eukaryota; kingdom Metazoa; phylum Chordata; class Chondrichthyes; order Lamniformes; family Lamnidae; genus Isurus; species Isurus oxyrinchus. The sequence goes on along the minus strand of JANJGN010001807.1, from coordinate 89,086 downwards.
TGTTTTAGCTCCTGAAAACCACTGTTTTATCTCCCAGAATATCGCTGTTTTATCTCATGAACTCTCGCTGTTTTGTCTCCCGAACTCTCATTGTTTTATCCTCTGACCTCGTGCTGTTTTATCTCCCAAACTCCCACTGTTTTATCTCCTGAACTCCCACTGTTATATCCCATAAACTTGCTGTTTTAATCTCATGAACTCTCGGTGTTTTATCTCCTGAATTCTCACTGTAATATCTCCTGAACTCTCACTGTTTTATGACCTGAATTCTTGTTGCTTTATCCTCTGGCCTCTCAATGTTTTATCTGATGACATCTCGCTGTCTTACCTTCCGAACGTTCTCTGCTTTATTTCCTGAACTCTCTCTGTTTTATCTCCCAAATTCTTGTTGTTTTATCTCCTGAGCTCTCACTGTTTCATCTCCCGATATCTCACTGTTTTACCTCCCAATGACTCACTGCTTCATCTCCTGAACCCTCCCTGTTATATCTCCTGAAATCCCACTGTTTTATCTCCTACATTCTTGGTGTTTTATCGCCTGAACTCTCGTGGTTTTATCTCCTGATTTCACCCTCTGTTATCTCCTCAACTCTCGCTCTTTTATCTCCTGAACTTGCCCTCTTTGATCTCCTCAACTCTCGCGCTTTTATCTCCCGAACGTGCCCTCGTTTATCCCCTAAACACTCGCTGTTCTATCTCCTGAACTCACCCTGAATTCTTACTGGTTCATTCCCTGAACTCTCGCAGTTTTTTCTCCAGAATTCTCGCTGTTTTATCTCCTGAATTCTCACTGTTTGTGCTTCTGAACTCTCACTATTGAATTTCCTGAACTATCGCTGTTTAATCCTCTGAACTCTCGTTGTTTCCTACCCTGAACTCATGTTGTTTTTCCCCTGAACTCTCGTTGTTTTATCCCATGAACTCTCGTTGTTTTATCTCCTGAATTCTCACTGTAATATCTCCTGAACTCTCACTGTTTTATGACCTGAATTCATGTTGCTTTATCCTCTGGCCTCTCAATGTTTTATCTAACGACATCTCGCTGTCTTACCTCCCAAACGTTCTCTGCTTTATTTCCTGAACTCTCGCTGTTTTATCTCCCAAAGTCTCATTGTTTTTTCTCCTGAGCTCTCACTGTTTAATATCCCAATATCTCGCTGTTTTATCTGCCAATGTCTCTGTGCTTCATCTCCTGAACTCTTGCGGTGATATCTCACAAACACCCAGTCTTTTATCTCCTTAACTCTTGCTGTTTTATCTCCTGAACTCTCGCTGTTTTATCTCCTAAACTCTCATTGTTTTATCCCCTGAACTCTCAATGTTTTATCCCCCGAACTCTCGCAGTTTTATCTCCTGAATTCTTACAGTTTTATCCCCCGAACACTCGCTGTTTTATCTCCTGAATTCTCACTGTAATATTTCCTGTACTATCATTGTTTTATCTCCTGACATCTCACTGTTATATCTCCTCAAATCTCACTGTTTTATGACCTGAACTCATGATGCTTTATCAACTGGCCTCTCACTGTTTTATGTACTGATATCTCGCTGTCTTACCTTCCGAACGTTCTCTGCTTTATTTCCTAAACTCTCGCTAATTATCTCCCAAAATCTTGTTGTTTTATCTTCTGAACTTTCGCTGTTTTATCCCCTGAAGTCCCAATGTTTTCTCCCCTGAACATTTGCTGTTTTATTGCGTGAACTCTCTTTGTTTTATCTCCTGAACACTCGTAGTTTTATCTCCTGAACTCCCACTGTTTTCTTCCCTGAATTCTTGCTGTTTTATCCCCTGAACTGCGACTGTTTTATTGCCTGAACTCTCGCTGTTTTATCTCCTGAACTCTCGCATCTTTTATCTCCCAAACTCTCGCTGTTTTAGCTCCTCAGCTCTCCCTGTATATCCTCCCGATATCTCGCTGTTTTATCTCCCAATGACTCACTGCTTCATCTCCTGAACTCTTGCTGTTATATCTCCCAATCACCCGGTCTTTTATCTCCTGACCTCTTGCTGTTTCATCTCCTGGACTGTCTTTGTTTTATCTCCTAAACTCTCATTGTTTTATCCCCTGAACCCTCCCTGTTATATCTCCTGAACTGTCACTGTTTTATCTCCTACACTCTTGGTGTTTTATCTCCTGAACTCTCGCGGATTTAGCTCCCGATCTCACCCTCTTTTATCTCCTCAACTCTCGCTCTTTTATCTCCTGAACTTGCCATCTTTGTACTCCTCAACTCTCGCTCTTTTATCTCCTGAACTTGCCCTCTTTTATCCCCTAAACCCTCGCTGTTCTATCTCCTGAACTCACCCCCGTTTATCTCCTCAACTCTTGCAGTTTTATCTCCTGAACTCTCGCTGTTTTATCTCCTAAATTCTCATTATTTTATCCCCTGAACTTTCCCTGTTTTATCCCCCAAACTCGCGCAGTCTTATCTCCTGAATTCTTACTGCTTTATCCCATGAACTCTCGCAGTTTTATCTCCTGAATTCTCGCTGCTTTATCTCCTGAATTCTCACTGTTTGTGCTTCTGAACTCCCACTATTGAACTTCCTGAACTATCGCTCTTTAATCCCCTGAACTCTCGCTGTTTCCTACCCTGAACATTTGCTGTTTGATTGCGTGAACTCTCTTTGGTTTATCTCCTGAACTCTTGTAGTTTTATCTCCTGAACTCCCATTGTTTTCTTCCCTGAATTCTTGCTGTTTTATCCCCTGAACTCTGACTGTTTTATTGCCTGAACTCTCACTGTTTTATCTCCTGAAATCTTGCATCTTTTATCTCCCAAAGTCTCGCTGTTTTATCTCCTGAGCTCTCAAGGTTTTATCTCCCAACATCTCACTGTTTTATCTCCCAACGACTCGCTGCTTTATCTCCTGAACTCCAGCTGTTTTATCTTCAAAACGCTTGGTCTTTTATCTCCTGAACTCTTGCTGCTTTATGTCTTGAACTCTTGTTCTTTTATCTCCTGAACTCTCACTGTTTTATCCCCTGAACATTTGCTGTTTTATCGCCTGACTCTCGCTATTTTATCTCTTGAACTCCCACTGTTTCCTGCCCTGAATTCTTGCTGTTTTATCTCCTGAACTCCCACTGTTTTATTGCCTGAGCTCTCACTGTTTTATTTCCTGAACATCGCTCTTTTACCTCCCAAATTCTGGCTGTTTTAACACCTGAGCTCTCACTACTTTATCTCCCAATATCTCACTGTTTTATCTCCCAATGACTCATTGCTTCATCTCCTGAACTCCTGCTGTTATATCTGCCAAACACTTGGTCTTTTATGTCCTGAACTCTTGTGCTTTATGTCTTGAACTCTTGTTGTTTTATCTCCTGAACTCTCACTATTTTATCTCCTCAACTCTCGCTGTTTCATTGCTTAAATCTCGCTGTTTTATCTCCTGAACTCCCACTGTTTTATCTCCTGAACACTCAATATTTTATCTCCTGAACTCTCGTTGTTTTATTGCCTGAACTCTTCCTGTTTTAGCTCCTGAACACCACTGTTTTATCTCCCAAAATATCGCTCTTTTATCTCATGAACTCTCGCCGTTTTGTCTCCTGAACTCTCATTGTTTTATCCTCTGACCTCTTGCTGTTTTATCTCCCAAACTCCCACTGTTTTATCTCCTGAACTCCCACTGTTATATCCCATAAACTTGCTGTTTTAATCTCATGAACTCGGTGTTTTATCTCCTGAATTCTCACTGTAATATCTCCTGAATTCTCACTGTTTTATGACCTGAATTCATGTTGCTTTACCCTCTGGCCTCTCAATGTTTTATCTAACGACATCTCGCTGTCTTACCTCCCAAACATTCTCTGCTTTATTTCCTGAACTCTCGCTGTTTTATCTCCCAAAGTCTCAGTTTTTTCTCCTGAGATCTCACTGTTTTGTTTCCCCATATCTCGCTGTTTTATGTCCCAATGACTCTCTGCTTCATCTCCTGAACTCTTGCGGTGATATCTCACAAACACCCAGTCTTTTATCTCCTTAACTCTTGCTGTTTTATCTCCTGAAATCTCGCTGTTTTATTTCCTAAACTCTCATTGTTTTATCCCCTGAACTCTCGATGTTTTATCCCCCAAACTCTCACTGCTTTATCTCCTGAAATCTCGCATCTTTTATCTCCCAAGCTCTCGCTGTTTTAGCTCCTGAGCTCTCAAGGTTTTATCTCCCAATATCTCGCTGCTTTATCTCCTGAACTCCAGCTGTTTTATCTTCCAAACGCTTGGTCTTTTATCTCCTCAACTCTTGCTGCTTTATGTCTTGAACTCTTGTTCTTTTATCTCCTGAACTCCCGCTGTTTTATCCCCTGAACATTTGCTGTTTTATCGCCTGACTCTCGCGGTTTTATCTCTTGAACTGCCACAGTTTCTTTCCCTGTATTCTTGCTGTTTTATCTCCTGAACTCCCACTGTTATATTGCCTGAACACTCGCTGTTTTATTTCCTGAACATCGCTCTTTTATCTCCCAAATTCTGGCTGTTTTAGCACCTGAGCTCTCACTGTTTTATCTCCCAATATCTCACTGTTTTATCTCCCAATGACTCACTGCTTCATCTCCTGAACTCCTGCTGTTATATCTGCCAAACACTTGGTCTTTTATGTCCTGAACTCTTGTGCTTTATGTCTTGAACTCTTGTTGTTTTATCTCCTGAACTCTCACCATTTTATCTCCTGAACTCTCGCTGTTTCATCTCTTAAATCTCGCTGTTTTATCTCCTGAACTCCCACTGTTTTATCCCCTGAACACTCACTATTTTATCTCCAGAACTCTCGTTGTTTTATCTCCTATATGCGCATTATTTTATCCCTTGAACTCTCACTGTTTTATGACCTGAATTCATGTTGCTTTATCCTCTGGCCTCTCAATGTTTTATCTAACGACATCTCGCTGTCTTACCTCCCAAATTATCTCTGCTTTATTTCCTGAACTCTCGCTGTTTTATCTCCCAAAGTCTCAGTTTTTTCTCCTGAGATCTCAATGTTTTATTTCCCCATATCTCGCTGTTTTATGTCCCAATGACTCTCTGCTTCATCTCCTGAAATCTTGCGGTGATATCTCACAAACACCCAGTCTTTTATCTCCTTAACTCTTGCTGTTTTATCTCCTGAAATCTCGCTGTTTTATCTCCTGAACTCTCATTATTTTAATCCCTGAACTCTCAATGTTTTATCCCCCAAACTCTCACTGCTTTATCTCCTGAAATCTCGCATCTTTTATCTCCCAAGCTCTCGCTGTTTTACCTCCTGAGCTCTCAAGGTTTTATCTCCCAATATCTCGCTGCTTTATCTCCTGAACTCCAGCTGTTTTATCTTCCAAACGCTTGGTCTTTTATCTCCTCAACTCTTGCTGCTTTATGTCTTGAACTCTTGTTCTTTTATCTCCTGAACTCCCGCTGTTTTATCCCCTGAACATTTGCTGTTTTATCGCCTGACTCTCGCGGTTTTAACTCTTGAACTCCCACTGTTTCTTTCCCTGTATTCTTGCTGTTTTATCTCCTGAACTCCCACTGTTTTATTGCCTGAACACTCGCTGTTTTATTTCCTGAACATCGCACTTTTATCTCCCAAATTCTGGCTGTTTTATCACCTGAGCTCTCACTGTTTTATCTCCCAATAACTCACTGTTTTATCTCCCAATGACTCGCTGCTTCATCTGCTGAATTCCTGCTGTTATATCTGCCAAACACTTGGTCTTTTATCTCCTGAATTCTTGCTGATTTATGTCTTGAACTCTTGTTGTTTGATCTCCTGAACTCTCACTATTTCATCTCCTGAACTCTCGCTGTTTCATCTCTTAAATCTCGATGTTTTATCTCCTGAACTCCCACTGTTTTATCTCCTGAACACTCGCTATTTTATCTCCTGAACTCTCGGTGTTTTATCGCCTGAACTCTTCCTGTTTTATCTCCTGAACACCCCTGTTTTATCTCCCAAAATATCGCTGTTTTATCTCATGAACTCTCGCTGTTTTGTCCCCCGAACTCTCATTGTTTTATCCTCTGACATCTTGCTGTTTTATCTCCCAAACTCCCACTGTTTTATCTCCTGAACTCCCACTGTTAAATCCCATAAACTTGCTGTGTTACTCTCATGAACTCTCGGTTTTTTATCTCCTGAATTCTCACTGTAATATCTCCTGAACTCTCACTGTGTTATGACCTGAATTCATGTTGCTTTATCCTCTGGCCTCTCAATGTTTTATCTAACGACATCTCGCTGTCTTACCTCCCAAATTATCTCTGCTTTATTTCCTGAACTCTCGCTGTTTTTTCTCCCAAAGTCTCACTGTTTTTTCTCCTGAGCTCTCACTGTTTTATCTCCGAATATCTCGCTGTTTTATCTCCGAATGACTCTCTGCTTCATCTCCTGAACTCTTGCGGTGATATCTCACATACACCCAGTCTTTTATCTCCTTACCTTTTGCTGTTTTATCTCCTGAACTCTCGCTGTTTTATCTCCTGAACTCTCATTGTTTTATCCCCTGAACTCTCAATGTTTTATCCCCCGAACTCTCGCAGTTTTATCTCCTGAATTCTTACTGTTTTATCCCCCGAACGCTCGCTGTTTTATCTCCTGAATTCTCACTGTAATATCTCCTGTACTAGCATTGTTTTATCTCCTGACGTCTCGCTGTTATATCTCCTCAACTCTCACTGTTTTATGACCTGAACTCATGTTGCTTTATCCACTGGCCTCTCAATGTTTTATCTACCGATATCTCGCTGTCTTACCTTCCGAACGTTCTCTGCTTTATTTCCTTAACTCTCGCTGTTTTATCTCCCAAAATCTCGTTGTTTTATCTCCTGAGCTCTCATTGTTTTATCTCCCGATATCTCGCTGTTTTATCTCCCAATGACTCACTGCTTCATCTCCTGAACTCTTGCTGTTATTTCTCCCAATCACCCGGTCTTTTATCTCCTGACCTCTTGCTGTTTCATCTGCTGGACTCTCCTTGTTTTATCTCCTAAACTCTCATTGTTTTATCCCCTGAACCCTCCCGATTTTATCTCCTGAACTGTCATTGTTTTATCTCCTAAACTCTTGGTGTTTTGTCGCCTGAACTCTCGCAGTTTTCTCACCCGATCTCACCCTCTTTTATCTCCTCAACTCTCGCTCTTTTATCTCCTGAACTTGCCCTCTTTTATCCCCTAAACTCTCGCTGTTCTATCTCCTGAACTCACCCTCTTTTAGTTCCTCAACTCTTGCAGTTTTATCTCCTGAACTCTCGCTGTTTTATCTCCTAAATTCTCATTATTTTATCCCCTGAACTCTCGTTGTTTTATCCCATGAACTCTCGCTGTTTTATCTCCTGATCTCTCGCTGTTTTATCCCCTGAACATTTGCTGTCATATCGCCTGACTCTCGCTATTTTATCTCTGAACTCCCACTGTTTCCTTTCCAGAATTCTTGCTGTTTTATCTCCTGAACTCCCACTGTTTTATTGCCTGAACTCTTGCTGTTTTATCCCCTGACCCCTCCCTGTTATATCTCCTGAACTGTCACTGTTTTATCTCCTAAATTCTTGGTGTTTTATATTCTGAACTCTCGCGGTTTTACCTCCCGATCTCATCCTCTTTTATCTCCTCAACTCTCGCTCTTTTATCTCCAGAACTTGCCCTCTTTGATCTCCTCGACTCTCGCTCTTTTATCTCCTGAACTTGCCCACTTCTATCCCCTAAACTCTCGCTGTTCTATATCCTGAACTCACCCTCTTTTATCTCCTCAACTCTCGCTGTTTTATCTCCTAAACTCTCATTATTTTATCCACTGAACTCTCGATGTTTTATCCCCCAAGGTCTCGCAGTTTTATCTCTTGAATTCTTACTGCTTTATCTCCCAAACTCTCGCAGTTTTATCTCCTGAATTCTCGCTGTTTTATCTCCTGAATTCTCACTGTTTGTGCTTCTGAACTCTCGCTACTGAATTTCCTGAACTATCTCCTCACCTCTTGCTGCTTTATGTCTTGAACTCTTGTTCTTTTATCTCCTGAACTCTCGCTGTTTTATCCCCTGAACATTTGCTGTTTTATCGCCTGACTTTCGCTGTTTTATATCTTGAACTCCCACTGTTTCCTTCCCTGAATTCTTGCTGTTTTATCTCCTGAACTCCCATTGTTTTATTGCCTGAACACTCGCTGTTTTATCTCCTGAACATCGCTCTTTTATCTCCCAAATTCTGGCTGTTTTATCACCTGAGCTCTCACTGTTTTATCTCCCAATGCCTCACTGTTTTATCTCCTAATGACTCACTGCTTCATCTCCTGAACTCCTGCTGCTATATCTGCCAAACACTTGGTCTCTTATATCCTGAACTCTTGCTGCTTTAAGTCTTGAACTCTTGTTGTTTTATCTCCTGAATTCTCACTATTTTATCTCCTGAACTCTCGCTGTTTCATCTCTTAAACTCTCGCTGTTTTATATCCTGAATTATTACTCTTTTATCCGCCGAACTCTCGCAGTTTTATCTCCTGAATTCTCGTTGTTTTATCTCCTGAATTCTCACTGTTTGTGCTTCTGAAATTTCGCTATTGTATTTCCTGAACTATCGCTGTTTAATCCCCTGAACTCTCGCTCATTCCTAACCTGAACTCTTGTTGTTTTTTACTCTGAACTCTCGTTGTTTTATCCCATGAAGTCTCATTGTTTTTCACCCTGAACTCTCCTTGTTTTATCTCCTGAACTCTCTCTGTTTTATCCCCTGAACTCTCATTGTTTTCTCCCCTGAACATTTGCTGTTTTGTTGCGTGAACTCTCTTGGTTTTATCTCTTGAACTCCCATTGTTTTCTTCCCTCAATTCTAGCTGTTATATCCCCTGAACTCCCACGCTTTTATTGCCTGAACTCTCGCTGTTTTATCTCCTGAACTCTAGCTGTTTTATCTCCCAAACTCTCAATGTTTTATCTCCTGAGCTATCACTGTTTTATGTCCCAATATCTCACTGTTTTATCTCCCAACGACTCGTTGCTTCATCACCTGAACTCCTGTTGTTATACCTCCCAAACACTTGGTCTTTTATCTCCTGAACTCTTGCTGCTTTATGGCTTGAACTCTTGTTGTTTTATCTCCTGAACTCTCGCTGTTTCATGTCGTAAACTCTCGCTGCTTTATCTCCTGAACTCCCACTGTTTTATCTCCTGAACACTCGCTATTTTATCTCCTGAGCTCTCGTTGTTTTATTGCCTGAACTTTTGCTGTTTTTGCTCCTGAACCCCACTGTTCTATCTCCCAAAATATCGCTGTTTTATCTCATGAACTCTCACTGTTTTGTCTCCCAAACTCTCATTGTTTTATTCTCTGATCTCTTGCTGTTTTATCACCCAAACTCCCACTGTTTTATCTCCTGAACTCCTCCTGTTTTGTGACCTGAACTCATGTTGTTTTATGGCCTGGCCTCTCACTGTTTTATCTACCGACGTCTCACTGTCTTACCTCCCGAACGTGCTCTGCTTTATTTCCTGAACTCTCGCTGTTTTATCTCCCAAAATATCGCTGTTTTATCTCCCAAACACTCGCTGTTTTAACTCCTGAGCTCTCACTGTTTTATCTCCCAATATCTGACTGTTTTATCTCCCAACGACTCGCTGCTTTATCTCCTGAACTCCTTCTGTTATGTCTCCGAAACACTTGGTCTTTTATCTCCTGAACTCTTGCTGCTTTATGTCTTGAAATCTGGTTGTTTTATCTCCTGAACTGTGGCTGTTTCATCTCTTAAACTCTCGCTGTTTTATTTCCTGAATACTCACTGGTTGTGCTTCTGAACTCTCGCTATTTTATTTCCTGAACTATCGCTGTTTAGTCCCCTGAACTCTCGCTTTTTCCTACCCTGATCCCTTGTTGTTTTTGCCCCTCAACAGTCGTTGTTTTATCCCATGTACTCTCGTTGTTTTACACCTTGAACTCTCCTTGTTTTATCTCTTGAACTCTCGCTGTTTTATCCCCTGAACTCCCACTGTTTTCTCCTCAGAACATTTTCTGCTTTATTGCGTGAACTGTTTTATCCCCTGAACTCTCGATGCTTTATCTCCTGAACTCTCGTTGTTTTATCCCCTGAACATTTGCTATTTTATCCCATGAACTCTCGCTGTTTTATCTCTTGAACTCCCACTGTATTCGTCTCTGAACTCTGGCTGTTTTATCCCCCGAACTACGACTGTTTTATTGCCTGAACTCTCGCTGTTTTATCTCCTGAACTCTCGCTCTTTTATCTCCCAAACTCTCACTGTTTTATCTCCTGAGCTCTCACTGTTTTATCTCCCAATATCTCACCGTTTTATCTCCAAACGACTCGCTGCTTCATCTCCTGAAGTCCAGTTGTTATATCTCCCAAACACTTTGTCTTTTATCTCCTGAATTCTTGCTGCTTTATGTCTTGAACTCTTGTTGTTTTATCGCCTGAACTCTCACTATTTCATCCCCTGAACTCTCGCTGTTTCATCTCTTAAATCTCGCTGTTTTATCTCCTGAACTCCCATTGTTTTATCTCCTGAACACTCGTTGTTTTATCGCCTGAACTCTTCCTGTTTTTGCTCCTGAACACCACTGTTTTATCTCCCAAAATATCGCTCTCGCAGTTTTATCTCCTGAATTCTTAAAGTTTTATCCCCCGAACACTCGCTGTTTTATCTCCTGAATTCTCACTGTAATATCTCCTGTACTAACATTGTTTTATCTCCTGATGTCTCGCTGTTATATCTCCTCAACTCTCACTGTTTTATGACCAGAACTCATGTTGCTTTATCAACTTGCCTCTTACTGTTTTATCTACCGATATCTCGCTGTCTTACCTTCCGAACGTTCTCTGCTTTATTTCCTTAACTCTCACTGTTTTATCTCCCAAAATCTCGTTGTTATATCTCCTGAGCACTCACTGTTTTATCTCCTGATATCTCGCTGTTTTATGTCCCAATGACTCACTGCTTCATCTCCTGAACTCTTGCTGTTATATCTCCCAATCACCCGGTCTTTTATCTCCTGACCTCTTGCTGTTTCATCTCCTGGACTCTCCTTGTTTTATCTCCTAAACTCTCATTGTTTTATCCCCTGAACCCTCCCTGTTATATCACTTGAAATGTCACTGTTTTATCTCCTAAACTCTTTTCTGAACTATCGCTGTTTACTGTTTAATCCCCTGAACTCTCGCTGTTTCCTACCCTGAACTCAAGTTGTTTATCCCCTGAACTCTCGTTGTTTTATCCCATGAACTCTCGCTGTTTTATCCCCTGAACTCCCACTGTTTTCTCCCCTGAACATTGGCTGTTTGGTTGCGTGAACTCTCTTTGTTTTATCACCTGAACTCTCGTAGATTCATCTCCTGAACGCCCACTGTTTTCTTCCCCAAATACTTGCTGTTTTTTCCCCTGAACTCCGACTGTTTTATTGCCTGAACTCTCACTGTTTTATCTCCTGAAATCTCGCATCTTTTATCTCCCGAACTCTCGCTGTTTTAGCTCCTGAGCTTTCAAGGTTTTATCTACCAATATCTCACTGTTTTATCTCCCAACGACTCGCTGCTTTATCTCCTGAACTCCAGCTGTTTTATCTTCCAAATGCTTGGTCTTTTATCTCCTCAACTCTTGCTGCTTTATGTCTTGAACTCTTGTTCTTTTATCTCCTGAACTCTCGCTGTTCTATCCCCTGAACATTTGCTGTTTTATCGCCTGACTCTCGCTGTTTTATCTCTTGAACTCCCACTGTTTCCTTCCCTGAATTCTTGCTGTTTTATCTCCTGAACTCCCACTGTTTTATTGCCTGAACTCTCGCTGTTTTATCTCCTGAACATTGCTCTTTTATGACCCAAATTCTGGCTGTTATATCACCTGAGCTCTCACTGTTTTATCTCTGAATATCTCACTGTTTTATCTCCCAATGACTCACTGCTTCATCTCCTGAACTCCTGCTGTTATATCTGCCAAACACTTAGTCTTTTATGTCCTGAACTCTTGCTGCTTTATGTCTTGAACTCTTGTTGTTTTATCTCCTGAATTCTCACTATTTCAATTCCTCAACTCTCGCTGTTTCATCTCTTAAATCTCGCTGTTTTATCTCCTGCACTCCCACTGTTTTATCTCCTGAGCACTCAATATTTTATCTCCTGAACTCTCGTTGTTTTATCGCCTGAACTCTTACTGTTTTAGCTCCTGAACACCACTGTTTTATCTCCCAAAATATCGCTGTTTTATCTCATGAACTCTCGCCGTTTTGTCTCCCGAACTTTCATTGTTTTATCCTCTGACCTCTTGCTGTTTTATCTCCCAAACTCCCACTGTTTTATCTCCTGAACTCCCACTGTTATATCCCATAAACTTGCTGTTTTAATCTCATGAACTCTCGGTGTTTTATCTCCTGAATTCTCACTGTAATATCTCCTGAACTCTCACTGTTTTATGACCTGAATTCATGTTGCTTTATCCTCTGGCCTCTCAATGTTTTATCTACCGACATCTCGCTGTCTTACCTCCCAAATGTTCTCTGCTTTATTTCCTGAACTCTCGCTGTTTTATCTCCCAAAGTCTCTCCTAAACTCTCATTGTTTTATCCCCTGAACTCTCGATGTTTTATCCCCCAAACTCTCACTGCTTTATCTCCTGAAATCTCGCATCTTTTATCTCCCAAGCTCTCGCTGTTTTAGCTCCTGAGCTCTCAAGGTTTTATCTCCCAATATCTCGATGCTTTATCTCCTGAACTCCAGCTGTTTTATCTTCCAAACGCCTGATCTTTTATCTCCTCAACTCTTGCTGCTTTATGTATTGAACTCTTGTTCTTTTATCTCCTGAACTCTTGCTGTTTTATCCCCTGAACATTTGCTGTTTTATCGCCTGACTCTCGTAGTTTTATCTCTTGAACTCCCACTGTTTCCTTCCCTGAATTCTTGCTGTTTTATCTCCTGAACTCCCCCTGTTTCATTGCCTGAACTCTCGCTGTTTTATCTCCTGAACATCACTCTTTTATCTCCCAAATTCTGGCTGTTTTAGCACCTGAGCTCTCACTGTTTTATCTCCCAATATCTCACTGTTATATCTCCCAATGACTCACTGCTTCATCTCCTGAACTCCTGCTGTTATACCTGCCAAACACTTGGTCTTTTATGTCCTGAACTCTTGCTGCTTTATGTCTTGAACTCTTGTTGTTTTATCTACTGAACTCTCACTATTTTATCTCCTGAACTCTCGCTGTTTCATCTCTTAAATCTCACTGTTTTATCTCCTGAACTCCCATTGTTTTATCTCCTGAACACTCGCTATTTTATCTCCTGAACTCTCGTTGTTTTATCGCCTGAACTCTTCCTGTTTTAGTTCCTGAACACCACTGTTTTACCTCCCAAAATATCGCTGTTTTATCTCATGAACTCTCGCCGTTTTGTCTCCCGAACTCTCATTGTTGTATCCTTTGACCTCTTGCTGTTTTATCTCCCAAACTCCCACTGTTTTATCTCCTGTACTCCCACTGTTATATCCCATAAACTTGCTGTTTTAATCTCATGAACTCTCGGTGTTTTATCTCCTGAATTCTCACTGTAATATCTCCTGAACTCTCACTGTTTTATGACCTGAATTCATGTTGCTTTATCCTCTGGCCTCTCGATGTTTTATCTAACGACATCTCGCTGTCTTACCTCCCAAACGTTCTCTGCTTTATTTCCTGAACTCTCGCTGTTTTATCTCCCAAAGTCTCACTGTTTTATCTCCTGAGCTCTCACTGTTTTATCTCCCAATATCTCGCTGTTTTATCTCCCAATGACTCTCTGCTTCATCTCCTGAACTCTTGCGGTGATATCTCACAAACACCCAGTCTTTTATCTCGTTAACTCTCGCTGTTTTATCTCCCAAAGTCTCACTGTTTTATCTCCTGAGCTCTCACTGTTTTATCTCCCAATATCTCGCTGTTTTATCTCCCAATGACTCTCTGCTTCATCTCCTGAACTCTTGCGGTAATATCTCACAAACACCCAGTCTTTTATCTCGTTAACTCTTGCTGTTTTATCTCCCAAACTCTCGCTGTTTTATGTCCAGAGCTATCACTGTTTTATCTCCCAATATCTCACTGTTTTATCTCCCAATGACTCACTGCTTCATCTCCTGAATCCTGCTGTTCTATCTCCCAAACACTTGGTCTTCTATCTCCTGAACTCTTGCTGCTTTATGTCTTGAACTCTTGTTGTTTTATCTCCTGAACTCTCGCTGTTTCATCTCTTAAACCCTCGCTGTTTTATCTCCTGAACTCCCATTGTTTTATCTCCTGAACACTCGCTATTTTATCTCCTGAGGTTCGTTGTTTTATTGCCTGAACACTTGCTGTTTTAGCTCCTGAACCCCACTGTTTTATCTCATGAACTCTCGTTGGTTTCTCTCCCGAACTCATGCTGTTTTATCCTCTGACCTCTTGCTGTTTTATCTCCCAAACTCCCACTGTTTTATCTCCCAATCTCCCACTGTTTTATCTCCTGAATTCTCACTGTAATACCTACTGGACTGTCACTGTTTTATGTCCTGAATAGATGTTCTTTTATCCTCTGGCCTCTCACTGTTTTATCTACCGACATCTCACGGTATTACCTCCCGACTGTTCTCTGCTTTATCTCCTGAATTCTCGTTGTTTTATCTCCTGAATTTTCACTGTTTGTGCTTCTGAACTCTCGCTATTCTACTTCCTGAACTATCGCTGTATAATCCCCTGAACCCTCGCTGTTTCCTACCCTGAACTCTTGTTGTTCTTTCCCCTGAACACTCGTTGTTTTCTCCCATGAACCCTCGTTGTTTTACACCCTGAAATCTCCTTGTTTTATCTCCAGAACTCTCGCTGTTTTATCCCCTGAACTCCCACTGTTTGCTCCCCTGAACATTTGCTGTTTTATTCCGTGAACTCTCTTTGTTTTATCTCCTGAACTCTCGTTGATTTATCCCTTGAACTCTCACAGTTTTATCTCCTGAACTCCCACTGTTTTTTTCCCTCAACTCTCATTGTTTTGTCACCTGAACTCTCAGTGTTTTCTTCCCTGAACTCTCATTGTTTTATCCCCTGAACTCTCGTTGTTTTGCCTCCTGAACTCCCACTGTTTTCTTCTCTCAACTCCCATTGTTTTATCTCCTGAACTCTCGCTCTTTTATTTCCTGCACTCTCACTTTTTAATCCCCTGAACTCTGGCTGTTTTCTACCCTGAACTCTTCATGTTTCCTCCCCTGAACTCTCCTTGTTTTATCCTATGAATTCTAGTTGTTTTATCCCCTGAACTCTCGTAGTTTTATCTCCTGAATTCTTGCTGTTTTATCCCCTGAACTCCTACTGTTTAAATGCCTGAACTCTCACTGTTTAATCTCCTGAACTCTCGCTGTTTTATCTCCCAAACTCTCGCTGTTTTAGCTCCTGAGCTATCACTGATTTATATCCAAACGACTCGCTGCTTCATCTCCTGAACTCCTGCAGTTAAATTTCCCAAACATTTGGTCTTTTATCTCCTGAACTCTTGCTGCTTTATGTCTTGAACTCTTGTTCTTTTAACTCTTGAACTCTGACTATTTTATCTCCTGAACTCTCGCTGTTTCATCTCTTAAACTCTCGCTGTTTTATCTCCTGAACTCCCACTGTTTTATCCCCTGAACACTCGCTGTTTTAGCTCCTGAACCCCATGGTAATATCTCCTGAACTCTCACTGTTTTATGACCTGAACTCATGTTGTTTTATCCCCTGGCCTCTCACTGTTTTATCTACCGACATCTTGCTGTCTTACCTCTGGGACCTTCTCTGCTTTATTACCTGAACTGTTGCTGTTTTATCTCCCAAAGTCTCGCTGTTTTATCTCCTGAGCTCGCACTGTTTTAACTCCTAATATCAAGCTGTTTTATCTCCCAATGACTCTCTGCTTCATCTTCTGAACTCCTGCAGTTATGTCTCGCGAATACCCAGCATTTTAGCTCCTCAAATCTTGCTGTTTTATCTCCTGGACTCTGCCCGTTTTATCTCCTAAACACTCATTGTTTTTTCTCCTAAACTCTCGCTGTTTTATCTCATAAACTCTCATTGCTTTATCCCCCAAAACCCGCGCTGTATTATCTCCTGAACTCACCCTCCTTTTTCTCCTCAACTCTTGCATTTTTATCTCCTGAACACTCGCTGTTTTATCTCCAGAACTCTCATTGTTTAATCCACTGACTCTTCGCTGTTTTATCTCCTGAACTCACCCTCCTTGCTTTATCTCCTGAAGTCTCGCAGTTATATCTCCTGAGCTCTCACTGTTTTATCTCCCAATATCTCACTGTTTTATCTCCCACCGAATCGCTGCTTCATCTCCTGAACTCCTGCTGTTATATCTCCCAATCACTTGGTCTCTTATCTCCTGAACTCTTGCTGCTTTATGTCTTGAACTCTTGTTGTTTTAACTCCTGAACTCCCACTGTTTTATCTCCTGAAGAGTCGTTATTTTATCTCCTGACCTCTCGTTGTTTTATCACCTGAACTCTTGTTGTTTTAGCTCCTGTACCCCACTGTTTTTTCACCCAAAATATCACTGTTTTATCTCATGAATTCTGGCTGTTTTGTCTCCCGAACTCTCATTGTTTTATCCTCTGACCTCTTGCTGTTTTATCTCCCAAACTCCCACTGTTTTATCTCCTGAACTCCCACTGTTATAGAATATAAACTTGCTGTTTTAATCTCATGAACTCTCGGTGTTTTATCTCCTGAATTCTCAGTGTAGTATCTAATTAGCTCTCACTGTTTTATGACCTGAACTCATGTTGTTTTATCCCCTGAACTCTCACTGCTTAATCCCCTGAACTCTTGCAGTTTTATCTACTGAATTCTTACTGTTTTATCCCCCAAACTCTCGCAGTTTTATCACCTGAATTCTCGATGTTTTATCTCCTGAATTCTCATTGTTTTACCTTCTGATCTCTTGCTGTTTTATTTCCTGAACTATCGCTGTTTAATCCCATGTGCTCTCGCTATTTCCTACCCTGAGATCTTGTTGTTTTTTCCACTGAACTCTCGTTGTTTTATCCCATGAACTCTCGTTGTTTTACACCCTGAACTCTCCTTGTTTTATCTCATAGAACTCTCGTTGTTTTATCCCCTGAAATCCCATTGTTTTCTCCCCTGAACATTTTCTGTTTTATCGATTGAACTCTCTTTGTTTTATCTCCTGAACTCTCGTTGTTTTATCTCCTGAACTCTTGTTGTTTTATCTCCGAAATTCTGACTGTTTTCTTCCCTCAACTCTCATTGTTTATCTCCTGAACTCTCACTATTTTCTTTTTGAACGCTCGTTGTTTTATCCCATGAACTCTCGTGGCTTTACACCCTGACCTCTCCTTGTTTTATCTCCTGAACTCTCGCTGTTTTATCCCCTGAACTCCCAATGTTTTCTTCCCTGAACATTTGCTGTTTTATTGCGTGAACCCTCTTTGTTTTATCTCCTGAACTCTCGTAGATTTCTCTGCTGAACTCCCACAGTTTTCTTCCCTCAGCTCACATTCTTTTAACTCCTGAACTCTCACTGTTTTAGCTTCTGAACTCTCGCTATTTTATTTCCTGAATTCTCGCTGTTTTCTACCCTGAACTCTGGTTGTTTTATCCCCTGAACTCTCATCGTTTTATCTCCTAAACTCTCATTGTTTTATCTCCTGACCCCTCGCGGTTTTATCTCCTGAACTCACCCTCTTTTATCTCCTAAACTCTTGCAGTTTTATCTCCTGAACTCTCAACGTTTTATCTCACAAACTCTCGCAGTTTTTTCTCCTGAATTCTTACTGTATTATCTCCCGAACACTGGCTGTTTTATCACCTGAATTCTCACTGCAATATCTCCTGAAATATCATTGCTTTATCTCCTGAAGTCTCGCAGTTATATCTCCTGAGCTCTCACTGTTTTATCTCCCAATATCTCACTGTTTTATCTCCCAACGACTCGCTGCTTCATCTCCTGAACTCCTGCTGTTATATCTCCCAAACACTTGGTCTCTTATCTCCTGAACTCTTGCTGCTTTATGTCTTGAACTCTTGTTGTTTTAATTCCTGAACTCCCACTGTTTTATCTCCTGAAGAGTCGTTATTTTATCTCCTGAACTCTCGTTGTTTTATCACCTGAACTCTTGCTGTTTTAGCTCCTGTACCCCACTGTTTTATCTCCCAAAATATCACTGTTTTATCTCATGAACTCTCGCTGTTTTGTCTCCCGAACTCTCATTGTTTTATCCTCTGACCTCTTGCTGTTTTATCTCCCAAACTCCCACTGTTTTATCTCCTGAACTCCCACTGTTATAGAACATAAACTTGCTGTTTTAATCTCATGAACTCTCGGTGTTTTATCTCCTGAATTCTCAGTGTAGTATCTAATTAGCTCTCACTGTTTTATGACCTGAACTCATGTTGTTTTATCCCCTGAACTCTCACTGCTTAATCCCCTGAACTCTTGCAGTTTTATCTACTGAATTCTTACTGTTTTATCCCCCAAACTCTCGCAGTTTTATCACCTGAATTCTCGCTGTTTTATCTCCTGAATTCTCATTGTTTTACCTTCTGAACTCTTGCTGTTTTATTTCCTGAACTATCGCTGTTTAATCCCATGTGCTCTCGCGATTTCCTACCCTGAGATCTTGTTGTTTTTTCCCCTGAACTCTCGTTGTTTTATCCCATGAACTCTCGTTGTTTTACACCCTGAACTCTCCTTGTTTTATCTCATAGAACTCTCGTTGTTTTATCCCCTGAAATCCCATTGTTTTCTCCTTTGAACATTTTCTGTTTTATCGAGTGAACTCTCTTTGTTTTATCTCCTGAACTCTCGTTGTTTTATCTCCTGAACTCTTGTTGTGTTATCTCCGAAATTCTGACTGTTTTCTTCCCTCAACTCTCATTGTTTATCTCCTGAACTCTCACTGTTTTCTTTTTGAACTCTCGTTGTTTTATCCCATGAACTCTCGTGGCTTTACACCCTGACCTCTCCTTGTTTTATCTCCTGAACTCTCGCTGTTTTATCCCCTGAACTCCCAATGTTTTCTTCCCTGAACATTTGCTGTTTTATTGCGTGAACTCTCTTTGTTTTATCTCCTGAACTCTCGTAGATTTCTCTGCTGAACTCCCACAGTTTTCTTCCCTCAGCTCACATTCTTTTAACTCCTGAACTCTCACTGTTTTAGCTTCTGAACTCTCGCTATTTTATTTCCTGAATTCTCGCTGTTTTCTATCCTGAACTCTCGTTGTTTTATCCCCTGAACTCTCATCGTTTTATCTCCTAAACTCTCATTGTTTTATCTCCTGACCCCTCGTGGTTTTATCTCCTGAACTCACCCTCTTTTATCTCCTAAACTCTTGCAGTTTTATCTCCTGAACTCTCAACGTTTTATCTCACAAACTCTCACAGTTTTTTCTCCTGAATTCTTACTGTATTATCTCCCGAACACTGGCTGTTTTATCACCTGAATTCTCACTGCAATATCTCCTGAAATATCATTGCTTTATCTCCTGAAGTCTCGCAGTTTTATCTCCTGAGCTCTCACTGTTTTATCTCCCAATATCTCACTGTTTTATCTCCCAACGACTCGCTGGTTCATCTCCTGAACTCCTGCTGTTATATCTCCCAAAGACTTGGTCTCGTATCTCCTGAACTCTTGCTGCTTTATGTCTTGAACTCTTGTTGTTTTAACACCTGAACTCCCACTGTTTTATCTCCTGAAGAGTCGTTATTTTATCTCCTGAACTCTCGTTGTTTTATCACCTGAACTCTTGCTGTTTTAACTCCTGTACCCCACTGTTTTATCTCCCAGAATATCACTGTTTTATCTCATGAACTCTCGCTGTTTTGTCTCCCGAACTCTCATTGTTTTATCCTCTGACCTCTTGCTGTTTTATCTCCCAAACTCCCACTGTTTTATCTCCTGAACTCCCACTGTTATAGAACATAAACTTGCTGTTTTAATATCATGAACTCTCGATGTTTTATCTCCTGAATTCTCACTGTAGTATCTAATTAGCTCTCACTGTTTTACGACCTGAACTCATGTTGTTTTATCCCCTGAACTCTCACTGCTTAATCCCCTGAACTCTTGCAGTTTTATCTACTGAATTCTTACTGTTTTATCCCCCAAACTCTCGCAGTTTTATCACCTGAATTCTCGCTGTTTTATCTCCTGAATTCTCATTGTTTTACCTTCTGAACTCTTGCTGTTTTATTTCCTGAACTATCGCTGTTTAATCCCATGAACTCTCGCTATTTCCTACCCTGAGCTCTTGTTGTTTTTCCCCTGAACTCTCGTTGTTTTATCCCATGAATTCTCGTTGTTTTACACCCTGAACACTCCTTGTTTTATCTCATAGAACTCTCGTTGTTTTCTCCCCTGAACATTTTCTGTTTTATCGAGTGAACTCTCGTTGTTTTATCTCCTGAAATCTCGTTGTTTTATCTCCGGAATTCTGACTGTTTTCTTCCCTCAACTCTCTTTGTTTATCTCCTGAACTCTCACTGTTTTCTTCCCTGACCTCTCGTTGTTTTATCCCATGAACTCTCGTGGCTTTACACCATGAACTCTCCTTGTTTTATCTCCTGAACTCTCGCTGTTTAATCCCCTGAATTCCCATTGTTTTCTCCCCTGAACATTTGCTGTTTTATTGCGTGAACTCTCTTTGTTTTATCTCCTGGACTCTCGTAGTTTTCTCTTCTGAACTCCCACAGTTTTCTTCCCTCAACTCACATTGTTTTAACTCCTGAACTCTCACTGTTTTAGCTTCTGAACTCGCGTTATTTTACTTCCTGAACTCTCGCTGTTTTCTACCCTGAACTCTCGTTGTTTTATCCCCTGAACTCTCATCGTTTTATCTCTTAAACTTTCATTGTTTTATCCCCTGACCCCTCGCGGTTTTATCTCCTGAACTCACCCTCCTTTATCTCCTCAACTCTTGCAGTGTTATCTCCTGAACACTCAACGTTTTATCTCCCAAACTCTCGCAGTTTTTTCTCCTGAATTCTTACTGTATTATCCCCCGAACTCTGGCTGTTTTATCACCTGAATTCTCACTGTAATATCTCCTGAAATATCATTGCTTTATCTCCTGAAGTCTCGCTGTTATGTCTCCTGAGCTCTCACTGTTTTACCTCCCAATATCTCACTGTTTCATCTCCCAATGACTCGCTGCTTCATCTCCTGAACTCCTGCTGTTATATCTCCCAAACACTTGGTCTCTTAACTCCTCAACTCTTGCTGCTTTATGTCTTGAACTCTTTTTGTTTTAACTCCTGAACTCCCACTGTTTTATCTCCTGAAGAGACGTTATTTTATCTCCTGAACTCTCGTTGTTTTATCACCTGATCTCTTGCTGTTTTAGCTCCTGTACCCCATTGATTTATCTCCCAAAATATCGCTGTTTTATCTCATGAACTCTCGCTGTTTTGTCTCCCGAACTCTCATTGTTTTATCCTCTGACCTCTTGCTGTTTTATCTCCCAAACTCCCACTGTTTTATCTCCTGAACTCCCACTGTTATAGAACATAAACTTGCTGTTTTAATCTCATGAACTCTCGGTGTTTTATCTCCAGAATTCTCACTGTAGTATCTCCTTAGCTCTCACTGTTTTATGACCTGAACTCATGTTGTTTTATCCCCTGAACTCTCACTGCTTAATCCCCTGAACTCTCACAGTTTTATCTACTGAATTCTTACTGTTTTATCTCCCAAACTCTCGCAGTTTTATCACCTGAATTCTCGCTGTTTTATCTCCTGAATTCTCATTGTTTTACCTTCTGAACTCTTGATGCTTTATTTCCTGAACTATCGCTGTTTAATCCCCTGAGCTCTCGCTATTTCCTACCCTGAGCTCTTGTGGTTTTTTCCCCTGAACTCTCGTTGTTTTATCCCATGCATTCTCGTTGTTTTACACCCTGAACTCTCCTTGTTTTATCTCATAGAACTCTCGTTGTTTTATCCCATGAACTCTCGTTGTTTTACACCCTGAACACTCCTTGTTTTATCTCATAAAACTCTCGTTGTTTTATCCCCTGAAATCCCATTGTTTTCTCCCCTGAACATTTGCTGTTTTATCGATTGAACTCTCTTTGTTTTATCTCCTGAACTCTCGTTGTTTTATCTCCTGAACTCTCGTTGTTTTATCTCCGGAATTCTGACTGTTTTTTCCTCAACTCTCATTGTTTATCTCCTGAACTCTCACTGTTTTCTTCCCTGAACTCTCGTTGTTTTATCCCTTGAACTCTCGTGGCTTTACACCCTGAACTCTCCTTGTTTTATCTCCTGAACTTACGCTGTTTTATCCCCTGAACTCCCACTATTTTCTCCCCTGAACATTTGCTGTTTTATTGCGTGAACTCTCTTTGTTTTATCTCCCGAACTCTCGTAGTTTTCTCTTCTGAACTCCCACAGTTTTCTTCCCTCAATTCACATTCTTTTAACTCCTGAACTCTCACTGTTTTAGCTTCTGAACTCTCGCTATTTTATGTCCTGAACTCTCGCTGTTTTCTGCCCTGAACTCTCGTTGATTTATCCCCTGAACTCCCACTCTTTTCTCCCCTGAACAATTGCTGTTTTATCACGTGAACTCTCATTGTTTCATCTCTTGAACTCTCCCTATTTTATCTCTTGAACTCCCACTGTTTTCTTCCCTCAACTCCTTTTGTTTTATCCCCTAAGCACCAGCTGTTTTATCTGATGAACACTTGCTATTTAATCTCCTGAACTCTCATTGTCTTATCTCCTTAACTCTCACTGTTTTAACCCCTGAACTCCCACTGCTTTACCTCCTGTACACTTGCTGTTTTATTGCCTGAACACTCGCTGTTTCATCTCCTGAATTCTCACTGTAATATCTCCTGTACTATCATTGTTTTATCTCCTGACGTCTCGCTGTTATATCTCCTCAACTCTCACTGTTTTATGGCCTGAACTCATGTTGCTTTATCCACTGGCCTATCACTATTTTATCTACCGATATCTCACTGTCTTACCTTCCGAACGTTCTCTGCTTTATTTCCTTAACTCTTGCTGTTTTATTTCCCAAAATCTCGTTGTTTTATCTCCTGAGCTTTCACTGTTTTATCTCCTGATATCTCGCTGTTTTATCTCCCAATGACTCACTGCTTCATCTCCTGAACTCTTGCTGTTATATCTCCCAATCACCCGGTCTTTTATCTCCTGAACTCTTGCTGTTTCATCTCCTGAATCTCCTGGTTTTGTCTCCAAAACTCTCATTGTTTTATCCCCTGAACCCTCCCTGTTATATCTCCTGAACTGTCACGGTTTTATCTCCTAAACTCTTGGTGTTTTATTCCCTGAACTTTCACGGATTTATCTCCCGATCTCACCCTCTTTTATCTCCTCAACTCTCGCTCTTTTATCTCCTGAACTTGCCATCTTTGTTCTCCTCAACTCTCGCTCTTTTATCTCCTGAACTTGCCCTCTTTTATCCCCTAAACTCTCGCTGTTCTATCTCTTGAACTCACCGTCTTTTATCTCCTCAACTCTTGCAGTTTTATCTCCTGAACTCTCGCTGTTTTATCTCCTAAACTCTCATTATTTTATCCCCTGAACTCTCACTGTGTTATCTCCCAAACTCTCGCAGTATTACCTCTTGAATTCTTAGGGCTTTATTCCCTGAACCCTCGCAGTTTCATCTCCTGAATTCTCGCTGTTTTATCTCCTGAATTCTCACTGTTTGTGCTTCTGAACTCTCACTATTGAATTTCCTGAACTATCGCTGTTTAATCCCCTGAACTCTCGCTGTTTCCTACCCTGAACTCTCCTTGTTTTATCCTCTGAACTCCCACTGTTTTATCCCCTGCACATTTGCTGTTTTATTGCGTGAACCCCCTTTGTTTCATCTCTTGAACGCTCGCAGTTTTATCTCCTGAACTCCCACTGTTTTCTTCCCTGAATTCTTGCTGTTTTATCCCCTGAACTCCGACTGTTTTATTGCCTGAACCTTCATTGTTTTATCTCCTGAACTCTCACATCTTTTATCTCCCAAACTTTCGCTGTTTTAGCTCCTGAGTTCTCACTGTTTTATCTCCCAATATCTCACTGTTTTATCTCCCAACGACTCGCTGCTTCATCTCCTGAACTCCAGCTGTTTTATCTTCCAAATGCTTGGTCTTTTATCTCCTCAACTCTTGCTGCTTTATGTCTTGAACTCTTGTTCTTTTATCTCCTGAACTCTCGCTGTTTTATCCCCTGAACTCTCATTGCTTTATCCCCTGAACTCCCATTGTTTTCTCCCGTGAATATTTGCTGTTTTATTGCGTGAACTCTCTTTATTTTAACTCCTGAACTCTCGTTGTTTTCTCTCCTGAACTCTCGTTGTTTTATATCCTGAACTCCCATTGTATTCTTCCCTCCACTCTCATTGTTTTATCACCTGAACTCTCACTGTTTTCTTCCCTGAACTCTCATTGTTTTACCCCTGAACTCTCGTTGTTTTATCTCCTGAACTCCCACTGTTTTCTTCCCTCAACTCTCATTGTTTTATCTCCTGAACTCTCGCTATTTTATTTCTGCACTCTCACTGTTTAATCCACTGAACTCTTCATGTTTTCTCCCCATACTCACCTTGTTTTAGCCTATGAATTCGTGTTGTTTTATCCCCTGAACTCTCGTTGTTTTATCTCCTGAACTCTCGCTGTTTTATCACCCTAACTCTCGCTGTGTAATGCCCAGAACTATCACTGTTTTATCTCCCAATATCTCACTGTTTTATCTCCCAACGACTCATTGCTTCATCTCCTGAACT
This sequence comes from Isurus oxyrinchus, assembly GCA_026770705.1. Lineage (NCBI taxonomy): Eukaryota > Metazoa > Chordata > Chondrichthyes > Lamniformes > Lamnidae > Isurus > Isurus oxyrinchus. The sequence continues at coordinate 64,363 of JANJGN010001807.1, read as the reverse complement.
CCTGCTGTTATATCTCCCAAACACTTGGTCTTCTATCTCCTGAACTCTTGTTGCTTTATGTCTTGAACTCTTGTTGTTTTATCTCCTGAACTCTCGCTGTTTCATCTCTTAAACCCTCGCTGTTTTATCTCCTGAACTCCCATTGTTTTATCTCCTGAACACTCGCTATTTTATCTCCTGAGGTCTCGTTGTTTTATTGCCTGAACTCTTGCTGTTTTAGCTCCTGAACCCCACTGTTTTATCTCATGAACTCTCGTTGGTTTCTCTCCCGAACTCATGCTGTTTTATCCTCTGACCTCTTGCTGTTTTATCTCCCAAACTCCCACTGTTCTATCTCCCTAACTCCCATTGTTTTATCTCCAGAATTCTCACTGTAATATCTCCTGAACTGTCACTGTTTTATGACCTGAACAGATGTTCATTTATCCTCTGGCCTCTCACTGTTTTATCTACCGACATCTCACTGTATTACCTCCCGACTGTTCTCTGCTTTATTTCCTGAACTCTCGCTGTTTTATCTCCTAAAATCTCGCTGTTTTATCTGCTGAGCTCTCGCTGTTTCATCTCCAAAACTCTCGCTGTCCTTTCTCCTGAGTTCTCGCTGTTTTATCTCCCAATATCTCACTGTTTTATCTCCCAACGACTCGCTGCTTCATCTCCTGAACTCCTTCTGTTATATCTCCCAAACACTTGGTCTTTTATCTCCTGAACTCTTGCTGCTTTATGTCTTAAACTCTTGTTGTTGTATCTCCTGAACACTCACTATTTTATCTCCTGAACTCTCGATGCTTCATCTCTTAAACTCTCGCTGTTACATCTCCTGAATTCTTGCTCTTTTATCCCCCGAACTCTTGCAGTTTTATCTCCTGAATTCTCGCTGTTTTATCTCCTGAATTTTCACTGTTTGTGCTTCTGAACTCTCGCTATTCCATTTCCTGAACTATCGTTGTTTAATCCCCAAAACTCTCGCTGTTTCCTACCCTGAACTCTTGTTGTTCTTTCCCCTGAACACTCGTTGTTTTCTCCCATGAACTCTCGTTGTTTTACACCCTGAAATCTCCTTGTTTTATCTCCTGAACTCTCGCTGTTTTATCCCCTGAACTCCCATTGTTTTCTCCCCTGAACATTTGCTGTTTTATTGCGTGAACTCTCTTTGTTTTCTCACCTGAACTCTCGTTGATTTATCTCTTGAACTCTCACAGTTTTATCTCCTGAACTCCCACTGTTTTCTTCCCTCAACTCTCATTGTTTTGTCACCTGGACTCTCACTGTTTTCTTCCCTGAACTCTCATTGTTTCATCCCCTGAACTCTCGTTGTTTTGTCTCTTGCACTCCCACTGTTTTCTTCTCTCAACTCTCATTGTTTTATCTCCTGAACTCTCGCTATTTTATTTCCTGCACTCTCACTTTTTAATCCCCTGAACTCTCGGTGTTTTCTACCCTGAACTCTTCATGTTTCCTCCCCTGAACTCTCCTTGTTTTATCCTATGAATTCTCGTTGTTTTATACCCTGAACTTTCGTTGTTTTTATCTCCTAAATTCTTGCTGTTTTATCCCCTGAACTCCTACTGTTTTATCTCCTGAACTCTCGCTGCTTTATCTCACAAACTCTCGCTGTTTTATCTCCTGAGCTATCACTGTTTTATCTCCCAATGACTCGCTGCTTCATCTCCTGAACTCCTGCGGTTAAATCTCCCAAACACTTGGTCTTTTATCTCCTGAACTCTTGCTGCTTTATGTCTTGAACTCTTGTTCTTTTAACTCTTGAACTCTGACTATTTTATCTCCTGAACTCTCGCTGTTTTATCTCTTAAACTCTCGCTGTTTTATCTCCTGAACTCCCACTGTTTTATCTCCTGAAAACTCACTATTTTATCTCCTGACCTCTCGTTGTTTTATCCCCTGAACACTCGCTGTTCTAGCTCCTGAACCCCACGGTAATATCTCCTGAACACTCACTGTTTTATTACCTGAACACATGTTGTTTTATCCCCTGGCCTCTCACTGTTTTATCTACCGACATCTCGCTGTCTTACCTCCGGAACCTTCTCTGCTTTATTTCCTGTACTGTCGCTGTTTTATCTCCCAAAGTCTCGCTGTTTTATCTCCTGAGCTCTCACTGTTTTAACTCCCAATATCAAGATGTTTTATCTCCCAATGACTCTCTGCTTCATCTTCTGAACTCCTGCGGTTATATCTCGAGAGTACCCAGTCTTTTATCTCCTCAACTCTTGCTGTTTTATCTCTTGGACTCTCCCTGTTTTATCTCCTAAACACTCATTGTTTTTTCTCCTAAACTCTCGCTGTTTTATCTCATAAACTCTCGTTGCTTTATCCCCTAAACCCGCGCTGATTTATCTCCTGAACTCACCCTCCTTTATCTCCTCAACTCTTGCAGTTATATCTCCTGAACTCTCACTGTATTATCTCCTAAACTCTCATTGCTTGATCCCCTGACTCCTCGCTGTTTTATCTCCTGAACTCACCCTCCTTTATCTCCTCAACTCTTGCAGTGTTATCTCCTGAACTCTCGCTGTTTTATCCCCCAAATCGTCGCAGTTTTTTCTCCTGAATTCTTACTGCATTGTCCCCCGAACACTCGCTGTTTTATCTCCTGAATTCTCGCTGTAATATCTCCTGAAATATCATTGCTTTATCTCCTGAAGTCTCGCTGTAATATCTCCTGAGCTCTCACTGTTTTATCTCCTAATATCTCACTGCTTTATCTCCCAACGACTCGCTGCTTCATCTCCTGAACTCCTGCTGTTATATCTCCCAAACACTTGGTCTCTTATCTCCTGAACTCTTGCTGCTTTATGTCTTGAACTCTTGTTGTTTTAACTCCTGAACTCCCACTGTTTTGTCTCCTGAAGAGTCGCTATTTATCCCCTGAACTCTCGTTGTTTTATCACCTGAACTCTTGCTGTTTTAGCTCCTGTATCCCATTGTTTTATCTCCCAAAATATCGCTGTTTTATCTCATGAACTCTCGCTGTTTGGTCTCCCGAACTCTCATTGTTTTATCCTCTGACCTCTTGGTGTTTTATCTCCCAAACTCTAAATGTTTTATCTCCTGAACTGCCACAGTTATAGCCCATAAACTTGCTGTTTTAATCTCATGAACTCTCGATGTTTTATCTCCTGAATTTTCAATGTAATATCTCCTTAGCTCTCAATGTTTTATGACCTGAACTCATGTTGTTTTATCCCCTGGCCTCTCACTGTTCTATCTACTGACAACTCGCTGTCTTACCTGCTGAAACTTCTCTGCTTTATTTCCTGAACTCTCGCTGTTTTATCTCAGAAAGTCTCGCTGTTTTATCTCCTGAGCTCTCATTGTTTTATCTCCCAAAATCTCGCTGTTTTACCTCCCAATGACTCTGTGCTTCATCTCCTGAACTCTTGCAGTCATATCTCGCGAATACCCAGTCTTTTATCTCCTTAACTCTTGCTGTTTTATCTCCTAGGCTCTCCCTGTTTTATCTCCTCAACTCTCATTGTTTTATCCCCTGAACCCTAGCTCTTTTATCTACTGAACTGTCATTGTTTTATCTCCTAAACTCTCGCTGTTTTATCTCCTAAACTCTCGTTGCTTTGTCCCCTAAAACCGCGCGGTTTTATCTCCAGAACTCACCCTCCTTTATCTCCTCAACTCTTGCAGTTTTATCTCCTGAACTCTTGCTGATGTATCTCCTAAACTCTCATTGTTTTATCCCCTGACCCCTCGCTGTTTTATCTCCTGAACTCACCCTCCTTTATCTCCTCAACTTTTGCAGTTTTATCTCCTGACCTCCCAACGTTTTATCTCCCAAACTCTCGCAGTTTTTTCTCCTGAATTCTTACTGTATTATCCCCCGAACCCTCGCTGTTTTATCTCCTGAATTCTCACTGTAATATCTCCTGAAATATCATTGCTTCATCTCCTGAACTCTCGCTGTAATATCTCCTGAGCTCTCACTGTTTTATCTCCTAATATCTCACTGCTTTATCTCCCAACGACTCGCTGCTTCATCTCCTGAACTCCTGCTGTTATATCTCCCAAACACTTGGTCTCTTATCTCCTGAACTCTTGCTGCTTTATGTCTTGAACTCTTGTTGTTTTAACTCCTGAACTCCCACTGTTTTATCTCCTAAAGAGTCGTTATTTTATCTCCTGAACTCTCGTTGTTTTATCACCTGAACTCTTGCTGTTTTAGCTCCTGTACCCCACTGTTTTATTTCCCAAAATATCACTGTTGTATCTCATGAACTCTCGCTGTTTTGTCTCCCGAACTCTCATTGTTTTATCCTCTGACCTCTTGCTGTTTTCTCTCCCAAACTCCGACTGTTTTATCTCCTGAACTCCCACTGTTATGGAACATAAACTTGCTGTTTTAATCTCATGAACTCTCGGTGTTTTATCTCCAGAATTCTCACTGTACTATCTCCTTAGCTCTCACTGTTTTATGACCTGAACTCATGTTGTTTTATCCCCTGAACTCTCACTGCTTAATCCCCTGAACTCTCGCAGTTTTATCTACTGAATTCTTACTGTTTTATCCCCCAAACTCTCGCAGTTTTATCACCTGAATTCTCGCTGTTTTATCTCCTGAATTCTCGTTGTTTTACCTTCTGAACTCTTGCTGTTTTATTTCCTGAACTATCGCTGTTTAATCCCCTGAGCTCTCGCTATTTCCTACCCTGAGCTCTTGTTGTTTTTTCCCCTGAACTCTCGTTGTTTTATCCCATGAACTCTCGTTGTTTTACACCCTGAACTCTCCTTGTTTTATCTCATAGAACTCTCGTTGTTTTATCCCCTGAAATCCCATTGATTTCTCCCCTGAACATTTGCTGTTTTATCGAATGAACTCTCTTTGTTTTATCTCCTGAACTCTCGTTGTTTTATCTCCTGAACTCTCATTGATTTATCTCCGGAATTCTGACTGTTTTCTTCCCTCAACTCTCATTGTTTATCTCCTGAACTTTCACTGTTTCCTTCCCTGAACTCTCGTTGTTTTATCCCATGAACTATCGTGGCTTTACACCCTGAACTCTCCTTATTTTATCTCCTGAGCTCTCGTTGTTTTATCCCCTGAACTCCAACTGTTTTCTCCCCTGAACATTTGCTGTTTTATTGCGTGAACTCTCTTTGTTATATCTCCTGAACTCTCGTAGTTTTATCTCCTGAACTCCCACAGTTTTCATCCCTCAACTCACTTTCTTTTAACTCCTGAACTCTCACTGTTTTAGCTTCTGAACTCTCGCTATTTTATTTCCTGAACTCTCGCTGTTTTCTACCCTGAACTCTCGTTGTTTTATCCCCTGAACTCTCATCATTTTATCCCCTAAGCTCTCATTGTTTTATCCCCTGACCCCTCGCGGTTTTATCTCCTGAACTCACCCTCTTTTATCTCCTAAACTCTTGCAGTTTTGTCTCCTGAACTCTCAACGTTTTATCTCCCAATCTCTCGCAGTTTTTTCTCCTGAATTCTTACTGTATTATCCCCCGAACACTGGCTGTTTTATCTCCTGAATTCTCACTGTAATATCTCCTGAAATATCATTGCTTTATCTCCTGATGACTCGCTGTTATATCTCCTGAGCTCTCAATGTTTTATCTCCCAATATCTCACTGTTTTATCTCCCAATGACTCGCTGCTTCATCTCCTGAACTCCTGTTGTTATTCTCCCAAACACTTGGTCTCTTATCTCCAGAACTCTTGCTGCTTTATGTCTTGAATTCTTGTTGTTTTAACTCCTGAACTCCCACTGTTTTATCTCCTGATGAGTCGTTATTTTATGTCCTGAACTCTCGTTGTTTTATCACCTGAACTCTTGCTGTTTTAGCTCCTGTACCCCACTGTTTTATCTCCCAAAATATCGCTGTTTTATCTCATGAAATCTCGCTGTTTTGTCTCCCGAAGTCTCATTGTTTTATCCTCTGACCTCTTGGTGTTTTATCTCCCAAACTCGAACTGTTTTATCTCCTGAACTGCCACAGTTATAGCCCATAAACTTGCTGTTTTAATCTCATGAACTCTCGGTGTTTTATCTCCTGAATTTTCACTGTATTATCTCCTTAGCTCTTAATGTTCTATGACCTGAACTCATGTTGTTTTATGCCCTGGCCTCTCACTGTTTTATCTACCAACATCTCGCTGTCTTACCTGCTGAAACTTCTCTGCTTTGTTTCCTGAACTCTCGCTGTTTTATCTCAGAAAGTCTCGCTGTTTTATCACCTGAGCTCTCATTGTTTTATCTCCCAAAATCTCGCTGTTTTACCTCCCAATGACTCTGTGCTTCATCTCCTGAACTCTTGCAGTCATATCTCGCGAATACCCAGTCATTTATCTCCTTAACTCTTGCTGTTTTATCTCCTAGGCTCTCCCTGTTTTATCTCCTCAACTCTCATTGTTTTATCCCCTGAACCCTCGCTCTTTTATCTACTGAACTGTCATTGTTTTATCTCCTAAACTCTCGCTGTTTTATCTCCTAAACTCTCGTTGCTTTGTCCCCTAAAACCGCGTGGTTTTATCTCCTGAACTCACCCTCCTTTATCTCCTCAACTCTTGCAGTTTTATCTCCTAAACTCTTGCTGATTTATCTCCTAAACTCTCATTGTTTTATCCCCTGACCCCTCGCTGTTTTATCTCCTGAACTCACCCTCCTTTATCTCCTCAACTTTTGCAGTTTTATCTCCTGAACTCTCAATGGTTTATCTCCCAAACTCTCGCAGTTTTTTCTCCTGAATTTTTACTGTATTATCCCCTGAACCCTCGCTGTTTTATCTCCTGAAATATCATTGCTTTATCTCCTGAAGTCTCGCTGTAATATCTCCTGAGCTCTCACTGTTTTATCTCCTAATATCTCACTGCTTTATCTCCCAACGACTCGCTGCTTCATCTCCTGAACTCCTGCTGTTATATCTCCCAAACACTTGGTCTCTTATCTCCTGAACTCTTGCTGCTTTATGTCTTGAACTCTTGTTGTTTTAACTCCTGAACTCCCACTGTTTTGTCTCCTGAAGAGTCGCTATTTATCTCCTGAACTCTCGTTGTTTTATCACCTGAACTCTTGCTGTTTTAGCTCCTGTATCCCATTGTTTTATCTCCCAAAATATCGCTGTTTTATCTCATGAACTCTCGCTGTTTGGTCTCCCGAACTCTCATTGTTTTATCCTCTGACCTCTTGGTGTTTTATCTCCCAAACTCCAAATGTTTTATCTCCTGAACTGCCACAGTTATAGCCCATAAATTTGCTGTTTTAATCTCATGAACTCTCGATGTTTTATCTCCTGAATTTTCAATGTAATATCTCCTTAGCTCTCAATGTTTTATGACCTGAACTCATGTTGTTTTATCCCCTGGCCTCTCACTGTTCTATCTACCGACAACTCGCTGTCTTACCTGCTGAAACCTCTCTGCTTTATTTCCTGAACTCTCGCTGTTTTATCTCAGAAAGTCTCGTTGTTTTATCTCCTGAGCTCTCATTGTTTTATCTCCCAAAATCTCGCTGTTTTACCTCCCAATGACTCTGTGCTTCATCTCCTGAACTCTTGCAGTCATATCTCACGAATACCCAGTCTTTTATCTCCTTAACTCTTGCTGTTTTATCTCCTAGGCTCTCCCTGTTTTATCTCCTCAACTCTCATTGTTTTATCCCCTGAACCCTAGCTCTTTTATCTACTGAACTGTCATTGTTTTATCTCCTAAACTCTCGCTGTTTTATCTCCTAAACTCTCGTTGCTTTGTCCCCTAAAACCGCGCGGTTTTATCTCCAGAACTCACCCTCCTTTATCTCCTCAACTCTTGCAGTTTTATCTCCTGAATTCTTGCTGATGTATCTCCTAAACTCTCATTGTTTTATCCCCTGACCCCTCGCGGTTTTATCTCCTGAACTCACCCTCTTTTAACTCCTAAACTCTTGCAGTTTTATCTCCTGACCTCTCAACGTTTTATCTCCCAAACTCTCGCAGTTTTTTCTCCTGAATTCTTATTGTATTATCCCCCGAACACTGGCTGTTTTATCTCCTGAATTCTCACTGTAATATCTCCTGAAATATCATTGCTTTATCTCCTGATGTCTCGCTGTTATATCTCCTGAGCTCTCACTGTTTTATCTCCCAATATCTCACTGTTTTATCTCCCAATGACTCGCTGCTTCATCTCCTGAACTCCTGCTGTTATTCTCCCAAACACTTGGTCTCTTATCTCCTGAACTCTTGCTGCTTTATGTCTTGAACTCTTGTTGTTTTAACTCCTGAACTCCCCCTGTTTTATCTCCTGAAGAGTCGTTATTTTATCTCCTGAACTCTCGTTGTTTTATCAACTGAACTCTTGCTGTTTCAGCTCCTGTACCCCACTGTTTTATCTCCCAAAATATTGCTGTTTTTTCTCATGAACTCTCGCTGTTTTGTCTCCCGAACTCTCATTGTTTTATCCTCTGACCTCTTGCTGTTTTATCTCCCAAACTCCCACTGTTTTATCTCCTGAACTCCCACTGTTATAGAACATAAACTTGCTGTTTTAATCTCATGAACTCTCAGTGTTTTATCTCCAGAATTCCCACTGTAGTATCTCCTTAGCTCTCACTGTTTTATGACCTGAACTCATGTTGTTTTATCCCCTGAACTCTCACTGCTTAATCCCCTGAACTCTCGCAGTTTTATCTACTGAATTCTTACTGTTTTATCCCCCAAACTCTCGCAGTTTTATCACCTGAATTCTCGCTGTTTTATCTCCTGAATTCTCATTGTTTTACCTTCTGAACTCTTGCTATTTTATTTCCTGAACTATCGCTGTTTAATCCCCTGAGCTCTCGCTATTTCCTACCCTGAGCTCTTGTTGTTTTTTCCCCTGAACTCTCGTTGTTTTATCCCATGAACTCTCGTTGCTTTACACCCTGAACTCGCCTTGTTTTATCTCATAGAACTCTCGTTGTTTTATCCCCTGAAATCCCATTGATTTCTCCCCTGGACATTTGCTGTTTTATCGATTGAACTCTCTTTGTTTTATCTCCTGAACTCTCGTTGATTTATCTCCGGAATTCTGACTGTTTTCTTCCCTCAACTCTCATTGTTCATCTCCTGAACTCTCACTGTTTTCTTCCCTGACCTCTCATTGTTTTATCCCATGAACTATCGTGGCTTTACACCCTGAACTCTCCTTATTTTCTCTCCTGAGCTCTCGCTGTTTTATCCCCTGAACTCCCACTGTTTTCTCCCCTGAACATTTGCTGTTTTATTGCGTGAACTCTCTTTGTTTTATCTCCTGAACTCTCGTAGTTTTATCTCCTGAACTCCCACAGTTCTCATCCCTCAACTCACTTTCTTTTAGCTCCTGAACTCTCACTGTTTTAGCTTCTGAACTCTCTCTATTTTATTTCCTGAACTCTCGCTGTTTTCTATCCTGAACTCTCGTTGTTTTATCCCCTGAACTCTCATCGTTTTATCTCCTAAACTCTCATTGTTTTATCCCCTGACCCCTCGCGGTTTTATCTCCTGAACTCACCCTCTTTTAACTCCTAAACTCTTGCAGTTTTATCTCCTGAACTCTCAATGGTTTATCTCCCAAACTCTCGCAGTTTTTTCTCCTGAATTCTTACTGTATTATCCCCCGAACACTGGCTGTTTTATCTCCTGAATTCTCACTGTAATATCTCCTGAAATATCATTGCTTTATCTCCTGATATCTCGCTGTTATATCTCCTGAGCTCTCACTGTTTTATCTCCCAATATCTCACTGTTTTATCTCCCAATGACTCGCTGCTTCATCTCCTGAACTCCTGCTGTTATTCTCCCAAACACTTGGTCTCTTATCTCCTGAACTCTTGCTGCTTTATGTCTTGAACTCTTGTTGTTTTAACTCCTGAACTCCCACTGTTTTATCTCCTGAAGAGTCCTTACTTTATCTCCTGAACTCTCGTTGTTTTATCAACTGAACTCTTGCTGTTTCAGCTCCTGTACCCCACTGTTTTATCTCCCAAAATATTTCTGTTTTTTCTCATGAACTCTCGCTGTTTTGTCTCCCGAACTCTCATTGTTTTATCCTCTGACCTCTTGCTGTTTTATCTCCCAAACTCCCACTGTTTTATCTCTCTGAACTCCCACTGTTATGGAACATAAACTTGCTGTTTTAATCTCATGAACTCTCGGTGTTTTATCTCCAGAATTCCCACTGTAGTATCTCCTTAGCTCTCACTGTTTTATGACCTGAACTCATGTTGTTTTATTCCTTGAACTCTCACTGCTTAATCCCCTGAACTCTCGCAGTTTTATCTACTGAATTCTTACTGTTTTATCCCCCAAACTCTCGCAGTTTTATCAGCTGAATTCTCGCTGTTTTATCTCCTGAATTCTCATTGTTTTACCTTCTGAACTCTTGCTATTTTATTTCCTGAACTATCGCTGTTTAATCCCCTGAGCTCTCGCTATTTCCTACCCTGAGCTCTTGTTGTTTTTTCCCCTGAACTCTCGTTGTTTTATCCCATGAATTCTCGTTGTTTTACACCCTGAACTCTCCTTGTTTTATCTCATAGAACTCTCGTTGTTTTATCCCCTGAAATCCCATTGTTTTCTCCCCTGAACATTTGCAGTTTTATCGATTGAACTCTCTTTGTTTTATCTCCTGAACTCTCGTTGTTTTATCTCCTGAACTCTCGTTGTTTTATCTCCGGAATTCTGACTGTTTTCTTCCCTCAACTCTCATTGTTTATCTTCTGAACTCTCACTGTTTTCTTCCCTGAACTCTCGTTGTTTTATCCCATGAACTCTCGTGGCTTTACACCCTGAACTCTGCTTGTTTTATCTCCTGAACTCACGCTGTTTTATCCCCTGAACTCCCACTGTTTTCTCCTCTGATCATTTGCTGTTTTATTGCGTGAACTCTCTTTGTTTGATCTCTTGAACTCTCGTAGTTGTCTCTTCTGAACTCCCACTGTTTTCTTCCCTCAGCTCACATTCTTTTAACTCCTGAACTCTCACTGTTTTAGCTTCTGAAGTCTCGCTATTTTATTTCCTGTACTCTCCCTGTTTTCTACCCTGAACTCTCGTTGGTTTATCCCCTGAACTCTCATCGGTTTATCCCCTGAACTCTCGTTGTTTTATGTCCTGAGCTCTCACTGTTTTATCCCATGAACTCCTACCCTTTTCTCCCCTGAACAATTGCTGTTTTATCACGTGAACTCTCATTGTTTTATCTCCTGAACTCTCCCTATTTTATCTCTTGAACTCCCACTGTTTTCTTCCCTCAACTCCTTTTGTTTTATCCCCTAAGCACCAACTGTTTTATCTGATGAACACTCGCTATTTTATCTCCTGAACTCTCATTGTCTTATCTCCTTAACTCTCACTGTTTTATCCCCTGAACTCCCACTGCTTTACCTCCTGTACACTTGCTGTTTTATTGCCTGAACTCTCGCTGTTTTATCTCCTGATCTCTCACTGTTTTAGCTCCTGAACTCTCGCTATTTTATTTCCTGCACTCTCACTGTTTAATCCCCTGAACTCTCGCTGTTTTCTACCCTGAACTCTTGATGTTTTCTCCCCAGAGCTCTCCTTGTTTTATCCTATGAATTCACATTGTTTTATCCCCTGCACTCTCGTTATTTATCTCCTGAACTCTTGCTGCTTTATCCCCTGAACATTTGCTGTTTTATCGCCTGAACTCTCGCTGTTTTATCTCTTGAACTCCCACTGTTTTCTTCCCTGAATTAATGTTGGTTTATCCCCTGAACTCCCACTGTTTTATCTCCTGAGCTATCACTGTTTTATCTCCCAATATCTCACTGCTTTATCTCGCAACGACTCGCTGCTTCATCTCCTGAACTCCTGCTGTTATATCTCCCAAACACTTGGTCTTTTATCTCCTGAACTCTTGCTACTTTATGTCTTGAAATTTCGTTGTTTTATCTCCTGAACTCTCGGTTTTATCTCCTATAGTCTCGTTGTTTTATCCCCAAAACCCTCGCTGTTTTATCTCCTGAACTCACCCTCCTTTATCTCCTCAACTCTTGCAGTTTTATCTCTTGAACTCTCGCTATTTTATCTCCTAAACTCTCATTCTTTTATCCCCTGATTCCCCGCTGTTTTATTTCTTGAATTGTCACTATTTTATCTCCTAAACCCTTGCTGTTTTATCTCCTAACCTCTCGTTGTTTTATCCCCTAAACTCTCGCTGTTTTATCTCCTGAACTCACCCTCCTTTATCTCCTCAACTCTTGCAGTTTTATCTCCTGAACACTCGCTGTTTTATCTCCTAAACTCTCATTGTTTTATCCCCTGAACTCTCAATGTGTTATCCCCCGAACTCTCGCATTTTTATCTCCTGAATTCTTACTGTTTTATCCCCTGAACACTCGCTGTTTTATCTCCTGAATTCTCACTGTAATATCTCCAGAATTATCATAGTTTTATCTCCTAAACTCTCACTGCTTTATCCCCCAAACTCATGTCGCTTTTCCCCTGAACTATAGTTGTATTATCTCCTGAGCTCTCGCAGTTTTATCTCATGAACTCTCACTGTTGTATCTCCTGAATTCTCACTGTAATATCTCCTGAACTATCCTTGTTTTATCACCTGAAGTCTCGCTGTTCTATCTCCTGAACTCTCGCTGTTTTATGACCTGAACTCATGTTGCTTTATCCCCTGGCCTTGCACTGTTTTATCTACCGAAATCTCGCTATCTTACCTCCTGAACCTTCTCTGCTTCATTTGCTGAACTCTCATTGTTTTATCTCCCAAAGTCTGGTTGTTTTATCTCCTGAGCTCTCACTGTTTTATCTCCCGATATCTCCCAATGACTCTCTGCTTCATCTCCTGAACTCTTACTGTTATATCTCCCAATCACCGGATCTTTTATCTCCTGAACTTTTGCTGTTTTATCTCCTGGACTCTCCCTGTTTTATCTCCTAAACTCTCATTGTTTTATCCACTGAACCCTCGCTGTTTTATCTCCTGAACTGTCACTGTTTTATCTCCTAAACTCTTGTTGTTTTATCCCCTGAACTCTCGCTGTTTTATCTCCTGATCTCACCCTCTTTTATCTCCTCAACTCTCGCTCTTATATCTCCTGAACTTGCCCTCTTTTATGTCCTCAACTCTCGCTGTTTTTATCTCCTGAACTCTCGCTGTTTTATCTCCTAAACCCTCATTGTTTTATCCCCTGAACTCTCACTGTTTTATCCCCCGAATTCTCGGTGTTTTATCTCCTAAGTTCTCGCTGTTTTGTCTACTCAACTCTCATTGTTTTATCTCCTGAACTCTCACTGTTTTCTTCCCTGAACTCTCATTGTTTTATTCCCTGAACTCCCACTGTTTTATCTCCAGAACACTCGCAATTTGATCTCCTGAACTCTCGTTTTATCTCCTGAACTCTCGCTCTTATATCTCCTGTATTCTTGCTGTTTTATCTCCTGAACTCCCATTGTTTTCTCCTCTGAACTCTCTTTGTATTTTCCCCTGAACTCTCACTGTATTATCCCCTGAACTCTCACTGTTTTATCTCCTGAGCTCCTGCTGTTATATCTCCTAAACTCTCTGTTTCAATCTCCTGAACTCTTGCTGTTATATCTCCTGAACTCTCGCTGTAATATCTCTTGATCTCTTGCTGTTTTAGCTCCTGAACGTTTGCTGTTATATCTCCTGGCCTCTCTTTTATCTACTGACGTCTCGCTGTCTTACCTCCTGAACGTTCGTTGCTTTATTTCCTGAAGTCTCGCTGTTTTATCTCCTGAACACTCGCTCTTTTATCACCTGAGCACTCATTGTTTTATCTCCCGAAATCTCACTGTGTGTTTCCCAAACACTGGCTGCTTCATCCCCTGAAATCTTGCTATTTTCTCTCCTGAACACTCGTTGCTTCATCTGCTGAACTCTCGCTGTTTTATGTCCCGAACACTCGCTGTTTCATCTCCTGCACTCTCACTGTTTTATCTCCTGAAAACTTGCAGCTTGATCACCTGAACTCCTGGTGTTATTTTTCCCGAACACTCGCTGTTTCATCTCCTGTACTCTCACTGTTTTAGCTTCTGAACTCTCGTATTTTATTTCCTGATATCTCGCTGTTTTGTACCCTGAACTCTCGTTGTTTTATCTCCTGGGCTCTCGCTGTTTTATCCCCTGAACTCCCATTGTTTTCTCCCCTGAACAATTGCTGTTTTATCGCGTGAACTCTCATGATTTTATCTGCTGAACTCACGCTGTTTTATCTCCTGAACTCACCCTCTTTTCTCTCCTCAACTCTTGCAGTTTTATCTCCTCAACTCTTGCTGTTTTATCTCCTAAACTCTTGCTGTCTTATCTCCTGAACTCTCACTGTTTTAAGGTCTGAACTCTCGCAGTTTTATCTCCTGAATACTCGCTGTATTAATTCATGAATTCTCACTGCTTTAGCTTCTGAACTCTCGCTATTGTATTGCCTGAACTATCACTGTTTAATCCCCTGAACTCTCATTGTTTGCTTATCTGAACTCTTGTTGTTTTTTCTCCTGAACTCTCGTTGTTTTATCCCATCAACTCTCGTTGTTTTACACCCTGAACTCTCAATGTTTTATCTCCTGAACTCTCGCTGTTTTATCCCCTGAACTCCCATTGTTTTCTCCCCTGAACATTTGCTGTTTTATTGCGTGAACTCTCTTTGTTTTATCTCCTGAACTCTCGTAGTTTTATCTCCTGAACTCCCACTGTTTTCTTCCCTCAACTCTCATTCTTTTATCTTCTGAACTCTCACTGTTTTCTTCCCTGAACTCTCATTTTTTCATCACATGAACTCTCGTTGTTTTATCTCCTGAACTCCCACTGTTTTCTTCCCTCAACTCTCATTGTTTTATCTCCTGAACTCTCACTGTCTTAGCTCCTGAACTCTCGCTATTTTATTTCCTGCAATCTTCATGTTTTCTCCCCAGAACTCTCTTTGTTTTATCCCATCAATTCTCGTTGTTTTACACCCTGAACTCTCCTTGTTTTATCTCCTGAACTCTCGCTGTTTTATCCCCTGAACATTTGCTGCTTTATCGCCTGAACTCTCGCAGTTTTATCTCTTGAACTCCCACTGTTTTCTTCCCTGAATTCTTGCTGTTTTATCCCCTGAACTCCTACTGTTTTATTGCCTGAACTCTCGCTGTTATATCTCCTGAACTCTCGCTCTTTTATCTCCCAAACTCTCGACGTTTTATCTCCTGGGCTATCACTGTTTTATCTCCCAATATCTCACTGTTTTATCTCCCAACGACTCGCTGCTTCATCACCTAAACTCCTGCTGTTATATCTCCCAAACACTTGGTATTTTATCTCCTGAACTCTTGCTGCTTTATGTCTTGAACTTTTGTTATTTTATCTCCTGAAATCTCACTATTTTATCTCCTGAACTCTCGCTGTTACATCTCTAAAACTCTCGCAGTTTTATCTCCTGAATTCTCGTTGTTTTATCTCGTGAATTCTCACTGTTTGTGCTTCTGAACTCTCGCTATTGTGTTTCCTGAACTATCGCTGTTTAATCCCCTGAACTCTCGTTGTTTCCTACCCTGAACTCTTGTTGTTTTTCCACTGAAATCTCGTTGTTTTATCCCATGAACTCTCGTTGTTTTACACCCTGAACTCTCCTTGTTTTATCCCCTGAACTCCCACTGTTTTCTCCCCTGAACATTTGCTGTTTTAATGCGTGAACTCTCGTTGTTTTATCCCCTGAACTCTCGTTGTTTTATCTCCTGAACTCCCACTGTTTTCTTCCCTCGACTCTCATTGTTTTATCTCCTGAACTCTCACTGTTTTAGCTCCTGAACTCTCGCTATTTTATTTCCTGCACTGTCACTGCTTTATCCCATGAACTCTCCCTGATTTCTACCCTGAACTCCTGATGTTTTCTAACCTGAACTCTCCTTGTTTTATCCTATGAATTCTCGCTGTTTTATCTCCTAAACTCTCATTATATCTCCCCTGAACTATCACTGTTTTATCCCCCGAACTCTGGCAGTTTTATCTCCTGAATTATTAAACTTTTATCCCCCGAACTCTCGCAGTTTTATCTCCTGAATTCTCGCTGTTTTATCTCCTGAATTCTCACTGTTTGTGCTTCTGAACTCTCGCTATTGTATTTCCTGAACTATCGCTGTTTAATCCCCTGAAATCTCGCTGTTTCCAAGCCTGAACTCATGTTGTTTTCTCTCCTGAACTCTCGCTGTTTTATCCCATGAACTCTCCTTGTTTTACACCCTGAACTCTCCTTGTTTTATCTATTGAACTCTTGCTGTTTTATCCCCTGAACTCCCATTGTTTTCTCCCCTGAACATTTGATGTTTTATTGCGTCAACTCTCTTTGTTTTATCTCCTGAACTCTCGTAGTTTTATCTCCTGAACTCCCACTGTTTTCTTCCCTCAACTCTCATTGTTTTATCTACTGAAATCTCACTGTCTCAGCTCCTGAACTCTCGCTATTTTATTTCCTGCACTCTCGCTGTTTAATCCTCTGAACTCTCGCTGTTTTCTACCCTGAACTCTTCATGTTTTCTCCCCTGAACTCTCTTTGTATTATCCTATCAATTCTCGTTGTTTTACACCCTGAACTCTCGTTGTTTTATCTCCTGAACTCCCACTGTTTTATCTCCAGAACACTCGCAATTTGATCTCCTGAACTCTCGTTTTATCTCCTGAACTCTCGCTCTTATATCTCCTGTATTCTTGCTGTTTTATCTCCTGAACTCCCATTGTTTTCTCCTCTGAACTCTCTTTGTATTTTCCCCTGAACTCTCACTGTATTATCCCCTGAACTCTCACTGTTTTATCTCCTGAGCTCCTGCTGTTATATCTCCTAAACTCTCTGTTTCAATCTCCTGAACTCTTGCTGTTATATCTCCTGAACTCTCGCTGTAATATCTCTTGATCTCTTGCTGTTTTAGCTCCTGAACGTTTGCTGTTATATCTCCTGGCCTCTCTTTTATCTACTGACGTCTCGCTGTCTTACCTCCTGAACGTTCGTTGCTTTATTTCCTGAAGTCTCGCTGTTTTATCTCCTGAACACTCGCTCTTTTATCACCTGAGCACTCATTGTTTTATCTCCCGAAATCTCACTGTGTGTTTCCCAAACACTGGCTGCTTCATCCCCTGAAATCTTGCTATTTTCTCTCCTGAACACTCGTTGCTTCATCTGCTGAACTCTCGCTGTTTTATGTCCCGAACACTCGCTGTTTCATCTCCTGCACTCTCACTGTTTTATCTCCTGAAAACTTGCAGCTTGATCACCTGAACTCCTGGTGTTATTTTTCCCGAACACTCGCTGTTTCATCTCCTGTACTCTCACTGTTTTAGCTTCTGAACTCTCGTATTTTATTTCCTGATATCTCGCTGTTTTGTACCCTGAACTCTCGTTGTTTTATCTCCTGGGCTCTCGCTGTTTTATCCCCTGAACTCCCATTGTTTTCTCCCCTGAACAATTGCTGTTTTATCGCGTGAACTCTCATGATTTTATCTGCTGAACTCACGCTGTTTTATCTCCTGAACTCACCCTCTTTTCTCTCCTCAACTCTTGCAGTTTTATCTCCTCAACTCTTGCTGTTTTATCTCCTAAACTCTTGCTGTCTTATCTCCTGAACTCTCACTGTTTTAAGGTCTGAACTCTCGCAGTTTTATCTCCTGAATACTCGCTGTATTAATTCATGAATTCTCACTGCTTTAGCTTCTGAACTCTCGCTATTGTATTGCCTGAACTATCACTGTTTAATCCCCTGAACTCTCATTGTTTGCTTATCTGAACTCTTGTTGTTTTTTCTCCTGAACTCTCGTTGTTTTATCCCATCAACTCTCGTTGTTTTACACCCTGAACTCTCAATGTTTTATCTCCTGAACTCTCGCTGTTTTATCCCCTGAACTCCCATTGTTTTCTCCCCTGAACATTTGCTGTTTTATTGCGTGAACTCTCTTTGTTTTATCTCCTGAACTCTCGTAGTTTTATCTCCTGAACTCCCACTGTTTTCTTCCCTCAACTCTCATTCTTTTATCTTCTGAACTCTCACTGTTTTCTTCCCTGAACTCTCATTTTTTCATCACATGAACTCTCGTTGTTTTATCTCCTGAACTCCCACTGTTTTCTTCCCTCAACTCTCATTGTTTTATCTCCTGAACTCTCACTGTCTTAGCTCCTGAACTCTCGCTATTTTATTTCCTGCAATCTTCATGTTTTCTCCCCAGAACTCTCTTTGTTTTATCCCATCAATTCTCGTTGTTTTACACCCTGAACTCTCCTTGTTTTATCTCCTGAACTCTCGCTGTTTTATCCCCTGAACATTTGCTGCTTTATCGCCTGAACTCTCGCAGTTTTATCTCTTGAACTCCCACTGTTTTCTTCCCTGAATTCTTGCTGTTTTATCCCCTGAACTCCTACTGTTTTATTGCCTGAACTCTCGCTGTTATATCTCCTGAACTCTCGCTCTTTTATCTCCCAAACTCTCGACGTTTTATCTCCTGGGCTATCACTGTTTTATCTCCCAATATCTCACTGTTTTATCTCCCAACGACTCGCTGCTTCATCACCTAAACTCCTGCTGTTATATCTCCCAAACACTTGGTATTTTATCTCCTGAACTCTTGCTGCTTTATGTCTTGAACTTTTGTTATTTTATCTCCTGAAATCTCACTATTTTATCTCCTGAACTCTCGCTGTTACATCTCTAAAACTCTCGCAGTTTTATCTCCTGAATTCTCGTTGTTTTATCTCGTGAATTCTCACTGTTTGTGCTTCTGAACTCTCGCTATTGTGTTTCCTGAACTATCGCTGTTTAATCCCCTGAACTCTCGTTGTTTCCTACCCTGAACTCTTGTTGTTTTTCCACTGAAATCTCGTTGTTTTATCCCATGAACTCTCGTTGTTTTACACCCTGAACTCTCCTTGTTTTATCCCCTGAACTCCCACTGTTTTCTCCCCTGAACATTTGCTGTTTTAATGCGTGAACTCTCGTTGTTTTATCCCCTGAACTCTCGTTGTTTTATCTCCTGAACTCCCACTGTTTTCTTCCCTCGACTCTCATTGTTTTATCTCCTGAACTCTCACTGTTTTAGCTCCTGAACTCTCGCTATTTTATTTCCTGCACTGTCACTGCTTTATCCCATGAACTCTCCCTGATTTCTACCCTGAACTCCTGATGTTTTCTAACCTGAACTCTCCTTGTTTTATCCTATGAATTCTCGCTGTTTTATCTCCTAAACTCTCATTATATCTCCCCTGAACTATCACTGTTTTATCCCCCGAACTCTGGCAGTTTTATCTCCTGAATTATTAAACTTTTATCCCCCGAACTCTCGCAGTTTTATCTCCTGAATTCTCGCTGTTTTATCTCCTGAATTCTCACTGTTTGTGCTTCTGAACTCTCGCTATTGTATTTCCTGAACTATCGCTGTTTAATCCCCTGAAATCTCGCTGTTTCCAAGCCTGAACTCATGTTGTTTTCTCTCCTGAACTCTCGCTGTTTTATCCCATGAACTCTCCTTGTTTTACACCCTGAACTCTCCTTGTTTTATCTATTGAACTCTTGCTGTTTTATCCCCTGAACTCCCATTGTTTTCTCCCCTGAACATTTGATGTTTTATTGCGTCAACTCTCTTTGTTTTATCTCCTGAACTCTCGTAGTTTTATCTCCTGAACTCCCACTGTTTTCTTCCCTCAACTCTCATTGTTTTATCTACTGAAATCTCACTGTCTCAGCTCCTGAACTCTCGCTATTTTATTTCCTGCACTCTCGCTGTTTAATCCTCTGAACTCTCGCTGTTTTCTACCCTGAACTCTTCATGTTTTCTCCCCTGAACTCTCTTTGTATTATCCTATCAATTCTCGTTGTTTTACACCCTGAACTCTCGTTGTTTTATCTCCTGAACTCTCGCTGTTTTATCCCCTGAACATTTGCTGTTTTATCGCCTGAACCCTCGCTGTTTTATCTCTTGAACTCCCACTGTTTTCTTCCCTGAATTCTTACTGTTATATCCCCTGAACTCCCATTGTATTATTGCCTGAACTCTCGCTGTTTTTTCTCCTGAACTCTCGCTGTTTTATCTCCAAACCTCTCGCTGTTTTATGTCGTGAGCTATCACTGTTTTATCTCCCAATATCTCACTGTTTTATCTCCCAACGACTCACTGCTTCATCTCCTGAACTCCTGCTGTTATATCTCCCAAACACTTGGTCTTTTATCTGCTGAACTTTGCTGCTTTATGTCTTAAACTCTTGTTGTTTTATCTCCTGAACTCTCGCTGCTTCATCTCTTAAACTCTCGCTGTTTTATCTCCTGAACTCCCACTGTTTTATCTCCTGAACACTCGCTATTTTATCTCCTGAGGTCTCATTGTTTGATTGCCTGAACTCTTGCTGTTTTAGCTCCTGTACCCCACTGTTTTATCTCCCAAAATATCAATGTTTTATCTCATGAACTCTCGTTGGTTTGTCTCCCGAAATCACATTGTCTAATCCTCTGACCTCTTGCTGTTTTATCTCCCAAACTCCCACTGTTTTATCTCCTGAACTACCACTGTTATAGCCCATAAACGTGCTGTTTTAATCTCATGAACTGTCGTTGTTTTATTTTAATTCTCACTATAATATCTGCTGAACTCTCACAGTTTTATGACCTGAACTCATGTTGTTTTATCCTCTGGCCTCTCACTCTTTTATGTACCGTCATCTCACTTTCTTAACACCCGCACATTCTCTGCTTTATTTCCTGAGCTCTCACTGTTTTATCTCCCAATATCTCACTGTTTTATCTCCCAATGACTCACTGCTTCATCTCCTCAACTCCTGCTGTTATATCTCCCAAACACATGGTCTTTTATCTCCTGAACTCCTGCTGCTTTATGTCTTGAACTCTTGTTGTTTTATCTCCTGAACTCTCACTATTTTATCTCCTGAACTCTCGCTGTTTCATCTCTTAAAATCTCGCTGTTACATCTCCTGAATACTTACTCTTTTATTCCCCGAACTCTCGCAGTTTTATCTCCTGAATTCTCGCTGTTTGATCTCCTGAATTTTCACTGTTTGTGCTTCTGAACTCTCGCTGTTGTATTTCCTGAACTATCGCTGTTTAATCCCCAGAATTCTCGCTGTTTCCTACCCTGAACTCTTGTTGTTTTTTCCCCTGAACTCTCGTTGTTTTATCCCATGAACTCTCGTTGTTTTACACCCTGAACTCTCCTTGTTTTATCTCCTGAACTCTCGCTGTTTTATCCCCTGAACTCCCACTGTTTTCTCCCCTGAACATTTGCTGTTTTATTGCGTGAACTCTCTTTGTTTTATCGACTGAACTCTCGTAGTTTTATCTCCTGAAATCCCATTGTTTTCTTCCCTCAACTCTCATTCTTTTATCTCCTGAACTCTCTCTGTTTTCTTTAGTGAACTCTCTTTGTTTTATCCCATAAACTCTCGTTGTTTTATCTCCTGAACTCCCACTGTTTTCTTCCCTCAACTCTCATTGTTTTTCACCTGAGCTCTCACTGTCTTAGCTCCTGAACTGTCGCTATTTTATTTCCTGCACTCTCACTGTTTAATCCCCTGAACTCTCGCTGTTTTCTACCCTGAACTCTTCATGCTTTCTCCCCTGAACTCTCTTTCTTTTATCCTATCAATTCTCGTTGTTTTATCCCATGAAGTCTCATTGTTGTACACCCTGAACTCTCCTTGTTTTATCTCCTGAACTCTCGCGGTTTTATCCCCTGAACTCTCGCTGTTTTCTACCCTGAACTCTTCATGCTTTCTCCCCTGAACTCTCTTTCTTTTATCCTTTCAATTCTCGTTGTTTTATCCCATGAAGTCTCATTGTTTTACACCCTGAACACTCCTTGTTTTATCTCCTGAACACTCACGGTTTTATCCCCTGAACTCCCACCGTTTTCTCCCTTGAACATTTCCTGTTTTATTGCGTGAACTCTCTTTGTTTTATCTCCTGAACTCCCATTGTATTCTTCTCTCAACTCTCAATGTTTTATCACCTGAACTCTCACTGTTTTCTTCCCTGAAGTCTCATTTTTTTATCCCCTGAACTCTCGTTGTTTTATCCCATGAACTCTCACTGTTTTAGCTCCTGAGCTCTCGCTATTTTATTTCCTGAACTATCGCTGTTTCATCCCCTGAGCTCTCGATATTTCCTACCCTGAGCTCTTGTTGTTTTTTCCCCTGAACTCTCGTTGTTTTATCCCATTAACTCTCGTTTTTTTACACCCTGAACTCTCCTTGTTTTATCTCATAGAACTCTCGTTGTTTTATCCCCTGAAATCCCATTGTTTTCTCCCCTGAACATTTGCTGTTTTATTGAGTGAACACTCTTTGTTTTATCTCCTGAACTCTCGTTGTTTTATCTCCTGAACTCTCGTTGTTTTATCTCCCAAATTCTCACTGTTTTATCTCCTGAGCTCTCACTGTTTTATCTCCCAATATCTCACTATTTTATCTCCCAACGACTCACTGCTTCATCTCCTGAACTCCTGCTGTTATATCTCCCAAACACTTGGTCTTTTATCTGCGGAATATTGCTGCTTTTTGTCTTGAGCTCTTGTTGTTTTATCTCCTGAATTCTCACTATTTTATCTACAGAACTCTCGCTGTTTCATCTCTTAAACATTCGCTGATTTATCTCCTGAATTATTACTCTTTTATCTCCCGAACTCTCGGAGTTTTATCTCCTGAATTCTTGCTGTTTTACCTCCTGAATCCACACTGTTTGTGCTTCTGGACTTACGCTGTTGTATTTCCTGAACTATCGCTGTTTAATCCCCTGAACTCTCGCTCATTCCTACCCTGGAGTCTTGTTGCTTTATGCCATGAAGTCTCATTGTTTTACACCCTGAATTCGCCTTGTTTATTCTCCTGAACTCTCGCTGTTTTATCCCCTGAACTCCCACTGTTTTCTCCCTTGAACATTTGCTGTTTTATTGCGTGAACTCTCTTTGTTTTATCTCATGAACTCTCGTTGTTTTATCTCCTGAACTCTCGTAGTTTTATCTCCTGAACTCCCATTGTATTCTTCCCTCAACTCTCATTGTTTTATCCCCTGAACTCTCGTTGTTTTATCTCCTGAACTCTCGCTGTTTTATCTCCTGAACGTCTATTGTTTTCTTCCCTGAATTCTTGCTGATATATCCCCTGAACTCCAACTGTTTTATTGCCTGAACTCTCGCTGTTTTATCTCATGAACTCTCGCTGTTTTATGTCCAAAACTCTTGCTGTTTTATGTCCTGAGCTATCACTGTTTTATCTCCCAATATCTCACTATTTTATCTCCCAACGACTCACTGCTTCATCTCCTGAACTCCTGCTGTTATATCTCCCAAACACTTGGTCTTTTATCTGCGGAATATTGCTGCTTTTTGTCTTGAGCTCTTGTTGTTTTATCTCCTGAATTCTCACTATTTTATCTACAGAACTCTCGCTGTTTCATCTCTTAAACATTCGCTGATTTATCTCCTGAATTATTACTCTTTTATCTCCCGAACTCTCGGAGTTTTATCTCCTGAATTCTTGCTGTTTTACCTCCTGAATCCACACTGTTTGTGCTTCTGGACTTACGCTGTTGTATTTCCTGAACTATCGCTGTTTAATCCCCTGAACTCTCGCTCATTCCTACCCTGGAGTCTTGTTGCTTTATGCCATGAAGTCTCATTGTTTTACACCCTGAATTCGCCTTGTTTATTCTCCTGAACTCTCGCTGTTTTATCCCCTGAACTCCCACTGTTTTCTCCCTTGAACATTTGCTGTTTTATTGCGTGAACTCTCTTTGTTTTATCTCATGAACTCTCGTTGTTTTATCTCCTGAACTCTCGTAGTTTTATCTCCTGAACTCCCATTGTATTCTTCCCTCAACTCTCATTGTTTTATCCCCTGAACTCTCGTTGTTTTATCTCCTGAACTCTCGCTGTTTTATCTCCTGAACGTCTATTGTTTTCTTCCCTGAATTCTTGCTGATATATCCCCTGAACTCCAACTGTTTTATTGCCTGAACTCTCGCTGTTTTATCTCATGAACTCTCGCTGTTTTATGTCCAAAACTCTTGCTGTTTTATGTCCTGAGCTATCACTGTTTTATCTCCCAATATCCCACTGTTTTATCTCCCAACGACTCGCTGCTTCATCTCCTCAACTCCTGCTGTTATATCTCCCAAACACTTGGTCTTTTATCTCCTGAACTCTTGGTGCTTTATGCCTTGAACTCTTGTTGTTTTATCTCCTGAACTCTCGCTATTTTAACTCCTGAACTCTCGCTGTTTCATCTCTTAAACTCTCGCTGTTACATCTCCTGAATTCTTACTCTTTTATTCCCCGAACTCTCGCAATTTTATCTCCTGAATTCTCGCTGTTTTATCTCCTGAATTTTCACAGTTTGTGCTTCTGATCTCTCGCTGTTGTATTTCCTGAACTATCGCTGTTTAATCCCCTGAATTCTCGCTGTTTCCTACCCTAAACTCTTGTTTTTCTTTCCCCTGAACTCTCGTTGTTTTATCCCATGAACTCTCGTTGTTTTACACCCTGAACTCTCCTTGTTTTATCTCCTGAATTCTCGCTGTTTTATCCCCTGAACTCCCACTGTTTTCTCCCCTGAACATTTGCTGTTTTATTGTGTGAACTCTCTTTGTTTTATCCCAAGAACTCTTGTTGTTTTATCTCCTGAACTCCCATTGTTTTCTTCCCTCAACTCTCATTGTTTTGTCTCCTGAACTCTCACTGACTTAGCTCCTGAACTCTCACTATTTTATTTCCTGCACTCTCACTGTTTAATCCCCTGAACTCTCGTTGTTTTCTACCCTGAACTCTTCATGTTTTCTCCCCTGAACTCTCTTTGTTTTATCCTATCAATTCTCATTGCTTTATCCCCTGAACTCACGTTGTTTTATTTTCTGAACTCGCTGTTATATCCCCTGAACATTTGCTGTTTTATCCACTGAACTCTCGCTGTTTTATCTCTTTCATGAACTCACGCTGCTTTATCTCCTGAATTCTCACTGTATTACCTTCTGAACTCTCGCTGTTTTATCTCCTGAAGTCTCACTGTTACATCTCTTGACCTCTCGCTGTTTTTTGACCTGAAGTCATGTTGCTTTATCCCCAGGCCTCTCGCTTTTTTATCGAGAGACATCTCGCTGTCTTACCTCCCGAACATTCTCTGCTTTATCTCCTTAACTCTCGCTGTTTTATCTACTGAGCTCTCACAGCTTTATCTCCCGATATCTCGCTGTTTTATCTCCCAATGACACTCTGCTTCATCTCCTGAACTCCTGCTGTTATATTTCCCAAACACCTCGTCTTTTATGTCCTGAACTCTTCCTGTTTTATCTCCTGGACTTTCCCTGTTTTATCTCCTAAACTCTCATTGTTTTATCCCCAGAACCCTCCCTGTTTTATCTCCTGAACTGTCACTGTTTTATCTCCTTGACTCTCGCTGTTTTATCCCCTCAATTCTTGGTGTTTTATACCCTAAACTTTCGCTGTTTTATCTCTTGAACTCACCCTCTTTTATCTCCTCAACCCTTGCAGTTTTATCGCCTGAACTCTCGCTGTCTTTTCTCCTAAACTCTCATTGCTTTATCCCCTGAACTCCCACTATTTTATTGCCCGAACTTTCGCAGTTTTATCTCCAGAATTCTTACTGTTTTATCCCCCAAACTCTCACAGTTTTATCTCCTAAACTCTCGTTGTTTTATCCCCTGAACTCTCGCTCTTTTATCTCCTGAACTTGCCCTCTTTTATTTCTTCAACTCTCGCTGTTTCACCTCCTGAACTCTCATTGATTTATCCCCTGAAGTGTCACTATTTTATCCCCCGAACTCTCGCAGTTTTATCTCCTGAGTTCTTATTGTTTTATCCCCTGAACTCTCGCAGTTCTAACTCCGGAATTCTCACTGTTTTCTCTCCTGAATTCTGGCTGTTTTATCCCCCAAACTTCACAGATTTATCTCCTAAACTGTCGTTGTTTTATTCCCTGAACTCTCGCTCTTTTGTCTCCCGAACTTGCCCTCTTTTATCTCCTCAACTCTCGTTGTTTTATCTCCTGAACTCTCGCTGTTTTATCTCCTAAACTCTCATTGTTTTATCCCCTGAACTCTCGTTGTTTTATCTCCTGAACGTGCGCTCTTTTTCTCCTCAACTCTCACTGTTTTTTCTCCCGATCTATCGCTGTTTTATCTCCTAAAATCTCATTGTTTAATCTGCTGAACTCTCAATGTTTTATCCCCCGAACTCTCACAGTTTTATCTCCTGAATTCTGATTGTATTATCCCCCGAACTCTCGCAGTTTTATCTCCTGAGTTCTTATTGTTTTATCCCCCGAACTCTCGCAATTCTAACTCCGGAATTCTCACTGTTTTCTCTCCTGAATTCTGGCTGTTTTATCCCCCAAACTTCACAGACTTATCTCCTAAACTGTCGTTGTTTTATTGCCCGAACTCTCGCTCTTTTGTCTCCCGAACTTGCCCTCTTTATCTCCTCAACTCTCGTTGTTTTATCTCCTGAACTCTCGCTGTTTTATCTCCTAAACTCTCATTGTTTTATCTCCTGAACTCTCACTGTTTTATCCCCCGAACTCTCGCAGTTTTGTCTACTGAATTCTCACTGTTTTATCCCCGAACTCTTGCATTTTTATCGTCTGAATTCTCGCTGTTTTATCTCCTAAACTCTCATTGTTTTATCCCCTGAACTCTCGTTGTTTTATCTCCTGAACGTGCGCTCTTTTTCTCCTCAACTCTCACTGTTTTTTCTCCCGATCTACCACTGTTTTATCTCCTAAAATCTCATTGTTTTATCTGCTGATCACTCAATGTTTTATCCCCCGAACTCTCACAGTTTTATCTCCTGAACTCTCATTGTATTATCCCCCGAAATCTCGCAGATTTTTCTCCTGAATTCTCGCTGTTTACCTCTTGAACTCACCATCTTTTATCTCCTCAAATCTTGCAGTTTTATCTCCTAAAATATCATAGTTTTATCCCATGAACTCTCAATGTTTTATTCCCCGAACTATCGCAATTTTATCTCCTGAATTCTCAGTTTTTTATCCCCCGAACTCTCACAGTTTTTTCTCCTGAATTCTCGCTGTTTTATCTCCTGAATTCGTACTGATATGTCCCCTGAACTCTTGTTGCTTTATCCCCTGAACTCTCATTGTATTATCTCCTAAACTCTTGCTGTTTTATCCCCTGAACTCTCGTTGCTTTATCCCCTGAACTCTTGTTGTTTTATCTCCTAAACACTTGTTGTTTTATCTCCTGAAGTCTCACTGTTACATCTCCTGACCTCTCGCTGTTTTATGACGTGAACTCATGTTGCTTTATCCCCTGGCCTCTCGCAGTTTTATCGACCGACATCTCGCTGTCTTACCTCCTGAACGTTCTCTGCTTTATCTCCTTAACTCTAGCTGTATTATCTCCTGAGCTCGCACTGTTTTATCTCCCGATATCTCGCTGTTTTATCGCTTTATGAGTCATTGCTTCATCTCCTGAACTCCTGCTGATATATCTCCCAAACACCTCGTCTTTTATGTCCTGAACTCTTCCTGTTTTATCTCCAGGACTCTCCCTGTTTTATCTCCTAAACTCTGATTGTTTTATCCCCTGAACTCTCGCTCTTTTATCTCCTGAACTTGCCCTCTTTTATCTCCTCACCTCTCGCTGTTTTACCTCCTGAACTCTCATTGATTTATCGCCTGAAGTGTCACTATTTTATCCCCCGAACTCTCGCAGTTTTATCTCCTGAGTTCTGATTGTTTTATCCCCCGAACTCTCGCAGTTCTAACTCCGGAATTCTCACTGTTTTCTCTCCTGAATTCTGGCTGTTTTATCCCCCAAACCTCACAGATTTATCTCCTAAACTGTCGTTGTTTTATTCCCTGAACTCTCGCTCTTTCGTCTCCCGAACTTGCCCTCTTTTATCTCCTCAACTCTCGTTGTTTTATCTCCTGAACTCTTGCATTTTTAACGTCTGAATTCTCGCTGTTTTATCTCCTGAACTCTCGCTGTTTTATCTCCTAAACTCTCATTGTTTTATCCCCTGAACTCTCGTTGTTTTATCTCCTGAACTCTCGCTGTTTTATCTCCTGACCTCTCATTGTTTTATCCCCTGAACTCTCGTTGTTTTATCTCCTGAACGTGCGCTCTTTTTCTCCTCAACTCTCACTTTTTTTTCTCCTGACCTATCGCTGTTTTATCTCCTAAAATCTCATTGTTTTATCTGCTGAACTCTCAATATTTTATCCCCCGAACTCTCACAGTTTTATCTCCTGAATTCTCGCTGTTTTACCTCTTGAACTCACCCTCTTTTATCTCCTCAACTCTTGCAGTTTTATCTCCTAAAATCTCATTGTTTTATCCCATGAACTCTTAATGTTTTATTCCCCGAACTATCGCAGTTTTATCTCCTGAATTCTCAGTGTTTTATCCCCCGAACTCTCACAGTTTTTCTCCTGAATTCTCGCTGTTTTATCTCCAGAATTCTCGCTGATTTGTCCCCCCAACTCTTGTTGCTTTATCCCCTGAACTCTCATTGTATTATCTCCTAAACTCTTGCTGTTTTATCCCCTGACCTCTCGTTGCTTTATCCCCTGAACTCTTGTTGTTTTATCTCCTAAACTCTCACTGCTTTTTCCCCCAAACTCACAATGCTTTTCCCCTGAACTCTAGTTGTTTTATCTCCTAAACTCTTGTTGTTTTATCTCCTGAACTCTCGCTGTTTTGTCTCATGAACTCTCGCTGTTTTATCTCCTGACGTCTTACGGTTACATCTCCTGACCTCTCGCTATTTTATGATGTGAACTCATGTTGCTTTATCCCCTGGCCTCTCACAGTTTTAGCGACCGACATCTCGCTGTCTTACCTCCTGAACGTTCTCTGCTTTATCTCCTTAACTTTATCTGTATTATCTCCTGAGCTTTCACTGTTTTATCTCCCGATATCCCGCTGTTTTATCGCTTTATGAGTCACTGCTTCATCTCCTGAACTCCTGCTGATATATCTCCCAAACGCGAAGTCCTTAATGTCCTGAACTCTTCCTGTTTTATCTCCTGAACTCTCGCATTTTTATCTCCTGAATTCTCGCTGTTTTATCTCCTGAACTCTCGCTGTTTTATCTCCTAAAATCTCATTGCTTTATCCCCTGAACTCTCGCAGTTTTATCGCCTGAATTTTCATTGAATTATACCCTGGTCCCTCGCAGACTTTTCTCCTGAATTCTAGTTGTTTTATCTCCTGAATTCTCAGTGTTTTATCCCCCGAACTCTTGTTGCTTTATCCCTTGAATTCTTGTTGTTTTATCTCCTAAACTCTCACTGCTTTACCCCCCAAACTCACATTGCTTTTCCTCGGAACTCTAGTTGTTTTATCTCCTAAACTCTGGTGGTTTTATCGCCTGAACTCTCGCTGTTTTATCTCATGAACTCTCGCTGTTTTATCTCCTGAATTCTCACTGTATTATCTCCTGAACTCTCGCTGCTTTATCTCCTGAAGTCTCACTGTTACATCTCCTGACCTCTCGCTGTTTTATGACCTGAAGTCATGTTGCTTTATCCCCAGGCCTCTCACTGTTTTATCGACAGACATCTCACTGTCTTACCTCCCAAACATTCTCTGCTTTATCTCCTTAACTCTCGCTGTTTTATCTCCTGAGCTCTCACAGCTTTATCTCCCGACATCTCACTGTTTTATCTCCCAACGACACTCTGCGTCATCTCCTGAACTCCTGCTGTTATATCTCCCAAACACCTCGTCTTTTATGTCCTGAACTCTTCCTGTTTTATCTTCTGGACTCTCCCTGTTTTATCTCCTAAACTCTCATTGTTTCATCCCCTGAGCCCTCCCTGTTTTACCTCCTGAACTGTCACTGTATTATCTCCTAGACTCTTGCTGTTTTATCTCCTGAACTCTCACTGTTTTATCCCCTAAATTCTCGCTGTTTTATCTCTTGAACTCACCCTCTTTTATCTCCTCAAATCTTGCAGTTTTATCTCCTGAACTCTCGTTGTTTTATCACCTAAACTCTCATTGCTTTATCCACTGAACTCTCACTATTTTATCGCCCGAACTCCCGCAGTTTTATCTCCTGAATTCTTACTGTTTTATCCTCCAAACTCTCACAGTTTTATCTCCGAAACTCTCGTTGTTTTATCCCCTGAACTCTCGCTCTTTTATCTCCTGAACTTGCCCTCTTTTATCTCCTCAACTCTCGCTGTTTTATCTCCTGAGCTCCCAATGATTTATCCCCTAAACTGTCACTATTTTATCCCCTGAACTCTCGCAGTTTTATCTACTGAGTTCTTACTGTTTTATCCCCGAACTCTCGCAGTTTTAACTCCCGAATTCTAGCTGTTTTATCTCCTGAATTCAGGCTGTTTTATCCCCCAAACTTAACAGATTTATCTCCTAAACTGTCGTTGTTTTATCTCCTGAACTCTCGTTCTTATATCTCCTGAACCTGCCCTCTTTTATCTCCTCAAGTCTCGTTGTTTTATCTCCTGAACTCTCGCTGTATTATCTCCTAAACTCTCATTGTTTTATCTCCTGAACTCTCACTGTTTTATCAACTGAACTCTCGCAGTTTTGTCTGCTGTTTTCTCACTGTTTTTTCCCCGACCTCTCGCATTTTTATCTCCTGAATTCTCGCTGTTTTATCTCCTAAACTCTCATTGCTTTATCCCCTGAAATCTCACTATTTTATCACCCGAACTCCCGCAGTTTTATCTCCTGAATTCTTACTGTTTTATCCCCCAAACTCTCACAGTTTTCTCTCCTAAACTCTCATTGTTTTATCCCCTGAACTCTCGTTGTTTTATCTCCTGACCTCTCATTGATTTATCCCCTGAGATGTCACTATTTTACCCCCCGAACTCTCGCAGTTTTATCTACTGAGTTCTTACTGTTTCATCCCCGAACTCTCGCATTTTTATCTCCTGAATTCTCGTTGTTTTATCTCCTGAACTCCCGCTGTTTTATCTCCTAAAATCTCATTGTTTTATCCCATGAACTCTCGTTGTTTTATCTCCTGAACGTGCGCTCTTTTTCTCCTCAACTCTCACTGTTTTGTCTCCTGACCTATCGCTGTTTTATCACCTAAAATCTCATTGTTTTATCTGCTCAACTCTCAATGTTTTATCCCCCATACACTCGCAGTTTTAACTCCTGAATTCTCATTGTATTATCCCCCGAAAGTCTTGCAGTTTTTTCTCCTAAATTCACGCTGTTTTATCTCTTGAACTCACCCTCTTTTATTTCCTCAACTCTCGCAGTTTTATCTCCTAAACTCTCATTGTTTTATCCCCTGAACTCTCACTGTTTTATCCCCCAAACTCTCGCAGTTTTATCTCCTGAATTCTTACTGTATTATCTCCCAAACTCTGTCAGTTTTATCTCCTGAATTCTCGTTGTTTTATCTCCTGAACTCTCGCTGTTTTATCTCCTAAAATCTCATTGCTTTATCCCCTGAACTCTCAATGTTTAATCCCCTGAACTCTCGCAGTTTTATCTCCTGAATTTTCATTGAATTATACCCCGGACCCTCGCAGACTTTTCTCCTGAATTCTAGCTGTTTTATCTCCTGAATTCTCAGTGTTTTATCCCCCGAACTCTGGCAGTTTTAACTACTGAATTCTCGTAGCTTTATCTCCTGAATTCTCACTGAATTATCCCCCGAACTCTTGTTGCTTTATTCCCTGAATTCTTGTTGTTTTATCGCCTAAACTCTCACTGCTTTACCCCCCAAACTCACATTGCTTTTCCTCGGAACTCTAGTTGTTTTATCTCCTAAACTCTGGTGGTTTTATCGCCTGAACTCTCGCTGTTTTATCTCATGAACTCTCGCTGTTTTATCTCCTGAATTCTCACTGTATTATCTCCTGAACTCTCGCTGCTTCATCTCCTGAAGTCTCACTGTTACATCTCCTGACCTCTCGCTGTTTTATGACCTGAAGTCATGTTGCTTTATCCCCAGGCCTCTCACTGTTTTATCGACAGACATCTCACAGTCTTACCTCCCAAACGTTCTCTGCTTTATCTCCTTAACTCTCGCTGTTTTATCTCCTGAGCTCTCACAGCTTTATCTCCTGACATCTCACTGTTTTATCTCCCAACGACACTCTGCTTCATCTCCTGAACTCCTGCTGTTATATCTCCCAAACACCTCGTCTTTTATGTCCTGAACTCTTCCTGTTTTATCTCCTGGACTCTCCCTGTTTTATCTCCTAAACTCTCATTGTTTCATCCGCTGAACCCTCGCTGTTTTATCTCCTGAACTGTCACTGTATTATCTCCTAGACTCTTGCTGTATTATCTCCTGAACTCTCACTGTTTTATCCCCTAAATTCTCGCTGTTTTATCTCTTGAACTCACCCTCTTTTATCTCCTCAAATCTTGCAGTTTTATCTCCTGAACTCTCGCTGTTTTATCACCTAAACTCTCATTACTTTATCCACTGAACTCTCACTATTTTACCGCCCGAAATCCCGCAGTTTTATCTCCTGAATTCTTACTGTTTTATCCTCCAAACTCTCACAGTTTTATCTCCGAAACTCTCGTTGTTTTATCCCCCAAACTCTCGGTCTTTTTATCTCCTGAACTTGCCCTCTTTTATCTCCTCAACTCTCGCTGTTTTATCTCCTGAGCTCCCAATGATTTATCCCCTGAACTGTCACTATTTTATCCCCTGAACTCTCGCAGTTTTATCTACTGAGTTCTTACTGTTTTATCCCCGAACTCTCGCAGTTTTAACTCCTGAATTCTAGCTGTTTTATCTCCTGAATTCAGGCTGTTTTATCCCCCAAACTTCACAGATTTATCTCCTAAACTGTCGTTGTTTTATCCCCTGAACTCTCGTCCTTATATCTCCTGAACTTGCCCTCTTTTATCTCCTCAAGTCTCGTTGTTTTATCTCCTGAACTCTCGCTGTATTATCTCCTAAACTCTCATTGTTTTGTCTCCTGAACTCTCACTGTTTTATCAACTGAACTCTCGCAGTTTTGTCTGCTGTTTTCTCACTGTTTTATCCCCGACCTCTCGCATTTTTATCTTCTGAATTCTCGCTGTTTTATCTCCTAAACTCTCATTGCTTTATCCCTGAAATCTCACTATTTTATCACCCGAACTCCCGCAGTTTTATCTCCTGAATTCTTACTGTTTTATCCCCCAAACTCTCACAGTTTTATCTCCTAAACTCTCATTGTTTTATCCCCTAAACTCTCGTTGTTTTATCTCCTGACCTCTCATTGATTTATCCCCTGAGCTGTCACCATTTTATCCCCCGAACTCTCGCTGTTTTATCTGCTGAGTTCTTACTGTTTTATCCCCCCAAATCTCGCAGTTTAACTCCTGAATTTTCGCTGCTTTATCTCCTGAACTCTCGCTGTTTTATCTCCTAAACTCTCATTATTTTATCCCCTGAACTCTCGTTGTTTTATCTCCTGAACGTGACCTCTTTTTTTCCTCAACTCTCACTGTTTTATCTCCTGAACTCTCGCAGTTTTATCTCCTGAATCCTCATTGTGTTACCCAACAAACTCTCGCAGTTTTTTCTCCTGAATTCTCGTGGTTTTATCTCCTGAATTCTCGCGGTTTTATCTCCTGAATTCTCACTGTTTTATCCCCCAAACTCTCACATTTTCATCCCCTGAATTCTTACTGTTTTATCCCCTGAACTCTGGCTGTTTTATCGCCTGAAATCTCGCTGTTTTATCCCCCAAACTCTCACAGTTTTATCTCCTGAACTCTCGTTGCTTTATCCCACGAACTCTCGCTATTTTATCCCCTGAACTCATGTTGCTTTATCTCCTAAACTCTCATTGTTTTATCCGCTGAACCCTCATTGTTTTCACTACAGAACTGTCACTGTTTTATGTCCCAGACTCTCGCTGTTTTATCTCCTACACTCTCGGTGTTTTATTGCCTAAACTCTCGCTGTTTTAACTCTTGAACTCACCCTCCTTTATCTCCTAAACTCTTGCAGTTTTATCTCCTGAACTCTCACTATTTTATCCCCTGAACTCATGCAGTTTTATCTCCTGAGTTCTTACTGTTTTATCCCCCGAACTCTCGCAGTTCTAACTCCTGAATTCTAGCTGTTTTATCTCCTGAATTCTGGCTGTTTTATCCCCCAAACTCTCAGTTTTATCTTCTAAACTCTCGTTGTTTTATCCCTTGAACTCTAGCTCTTTTATCTCCTGAACTTGCCCTCTTTTATCTCCTGAACTCTCGCTGTTTCATCTCCTGAACTCTCGCTGTTTTATCTCCTAAACTCTCCTTGTTTTATCCCCTGAACTCTCACTATTTTATCCCCCGAACTCTCGCAGTTTTATCTCCTGAGTTCTTATTGTTTTATCCCCCGAACTCTCGCAGTTTTAACTCCTGAATTCTAGCTGTTTTATCTCCTAAATTCTGGCGGTTTATCCCCCAAACTCTCACAGTTATATCTTCTAAACTCTCATTGTTTTATCCCCTGAACTCTCGCTCTTTTATCTCCTGAACTTGCCCATTTTATCTCCTCAACTCTCGTTGTTTTATCTCCTGAACTCTCGCTGCTTTATCTCCTAAACTCTCATTGTTTTACCTCCTGAACTCTCAGTTTTATCCCCTGAACTCTCGCAGTTTTGTCTGCTGAATTCTCACTGTTTTATCCCCAAACTCATGCATCTCCTGAATTCTCGCTGTTTTATCTCCTAAACTCTCATTGCTTTATCCCCTGAACTCTCACTATTTTATCAACCGAACTCCCGCAGTTGTATCTCCTGAATTCTAACTGTTTTATCCCCCAAACTCTCACAGTTTTATCTCCTAAACTCTCATTGTTTTATCTCCTGAACTCTCACTGTTTTATCAACTGAACTCTCGCAGTTTTGTCTGCTGAATTCTCGCGGTTTTATCTCCTGAATTCTCACTGTTTTATCCCCCAAACTCTCACACTTTCATCTCCTGAATTCTTACTGTTTTATCCCCTGAACTCTGGCTGTTTTATCGCCTGAAATCTCGCTGTTTTATCCCCTGAACTCTCGCATATTTAACTCCTGAATTCTCGCTGTTTTATCTCCTATACTCTCGCTGCTTTATCCCCTTAACTCTCACTATTTAATCACCCGAACTCCCGCAGTTTTATCTCCTGAATTCTTACTGTTTTATCCCCCAAACTCTCACAGTTTTCTCTCCTAAACTCTCATTATTTTATCCCCTGAACTCTCGCTGTTTTATCTCCTGACCTCTCATTGATTTATCCCCTGAACTGTCACTATTTTATCCCCCGAACTCTCGCAGTTTAACTCCTGAATTCTCGCTGCTTTATCTCCTGAATTCTGGCTGTTTTATCCCCCAAACTTCACAGATTTATCTCCTAAACTGTCGTTGTTTTATCCCCTGAACTCTCGTTCTTATATCTCCTGAACTTGCCCTCTTTTATCTCCTCAAGTCTCGTTGTTTTATCTCCTGAACTCTCGCTGTATTATCTCCTAAACTCTCATTGTTTTATCTCCTGAACTCTCACTGTTTTATCAACTGAACTCTCGCAGTTTTAACTCCTGAATTCTCATTGTATTATCCCCCGAACTCTTGCAATTTTTTCCCCTGACTTCACGCTGTTTTATCACTTGAACTCACCCTCTTTTATCTCCTCAACTCTCGCAGTTTTATCTCCTAAACTCTCATTGTTTTATCCCATGAACTCTCACTGTTTTATCCCCCGAACTCTCACAGTTTTATCTCCTAAACTCTCATTGTTTTATCCCCTGAACTCACATTGTTTTATCTCCTGAACTCTCGCTGTTTTATCTCCTAAATTCTCATTGTTTAATCTCTTGAACTCGCGTTGCTTTATCCCCAGAACTCTCGCTGTTTTATCCCCCGAACTCATGTCGCTTTAGCCCCTGCACTGTCATTGTTTTATCTGCTAAACTCTCATTGTTTTATCCAATGAACTCTCGTTGTTTTATCTCCTGAACGTGACCTCTTTTTCTCCTCAACTCTCACTGTATTATCTCCTGAAATCTCGCAGTTTTTTCTCCTGAATCCTCATTGTATTATCCCACAAACTCTCGCAGTTTCTTCTCCTGAATTCTCGCGGTTTTATCTCCTGAATTCTCACTGTTTTATCCCCCAAACTCTCACAGTTTTATCTCCTGAATTCTTACTGTTTCATCCCCTGAACTCTGGCAGTTTTATCGCCTGAAATCTCCCTGTTTTATCTCCCAAACTCTCACAATTCTATCTCCTGAACTCTCGTTGCTTTATCTCCAGAACTCTCGCTGTTTTATCCCCCGAACTCATGTTGCTTTATCCCCTGAACTCTCACTATTTTATCAACCGAACTCCCGCAGTTTTATCTCCTGAATTCTAACTGTTTTATCCCCCAAACTCTCACAGTTTTATCTCCTAAACTCTCATTGTTTTATCCCCTGAACCCTCGTTGTTTTAACTCCGGAACTGTCACTGTTTTATCTCCTAGACTCTCGCTGTTTTATCTCCTAAACTCTCGGTGTTTTATTGCCTAGACTCTCGCTGTTTTATCTCTTCAACTCACCCTCCTTTATCCCCTCAACTCTTGCAGTTTTATCTCCTGAACTTTCGCTGTTTTATCTCCTAAACTCTCCTTGTTTTATCCCCTGAACTCTCACTATTTTATCCCCCGAACTCTCGCAGTTTTATCTCCTGAGTTCTTATTGTTTTATCCCCCGAACTCTCGCAGTTTTAACTCCTGAATTCTAGCTGTTTTATCTCCTAAATTCTGGCGGTTTATCCCCCAAACTCTCACAGTTATATCTTCTAAACTCTCATTGTTTTATCCCCTGAACTCTCGCTCTTTTATCTCCTGAACTTGCCCATTTTATCTCCTCAACTCTCGTTGTTTTATCTCCTGAACTCTCGCTGCTTTATCTCCTAAACTCTCATTGTTTTACCTCCTGAACTCTCACTGTTTTATCCCCTGAACTCTCGCAGTTTTGTCTGCTGAATTCTCACTGTTTTATCCCCAAACTCATGCATCTCCTGAATTCTCGCTGTTTTATCTCCTAAACTCTCATTGCTTTATCCCCTGAACTCTCACTATTTTATCAACCGAACTCCCGCAGTTTTGTCTCCTGAATTCTAACTGTTTTATCCCCCAAACTCTCACAGTTTTATCTTCTAAACTCTCCTTGTTTTATCCCCTGAACTCTCGCTGTTTTATCTCCTGACCTCTCATTGATTTATCGCCTGAACTGTCATATTTTACCCCCCGAACTCTCGCTGTTTTATCTGCTGAGTTCTTACTGTTTTATCCCCCCAAATCTCGCAGTTTAACTCCTGAATTCTCGCTGCTTTATCTCCTGAACTCTCGCTGTTTTATCTCCTAAACTCTCATTATTTTATCCCGTGAACTCTCGTTGTTTTATCTCCTGAACGTGACGTCTTTTTTCCTCAACTCTCACTGTTTTATCTCCTGAACTCTCGCAGTTTTATCTCCTGAATCCTCATTGTGTTACCCAACAAACTCTCGCAGTTTTTTCTCCTGAATTCTTGCGGTTTTATCTCCTGAATTCTCGCGGTTTTATCTCCTGAATTCTCACTGTTTTATCCCCCAAACTCTCACATTTTCATCCCCTGAATTCTTACTGTTTTATCCCCTGAACTCTGGCTGTTTTATCGCCTGAAATCTCGCTGTTTTATCCCCCAAACTCTCACAGTTTTATCTCCTGAACTCTCGTTGCTTTATCCCAAGAACTCTCGCTATTTTATCCCCTGAACTCATGTTGCTTTATCTCCTAAACTCTCATTGTTTTATCCGCTGAACCCTCATTGTTTTCACTACAGAACTGTCACTGTTTTATGTCCCAGACTCTCGCTGTTTTATCTCCTACACTCTCGGTGTTTTATTGCCTAAACTCTCGCTGTTTTAACTCTTGAACTCACCCTCCTTTATCTCCTAAACTCTTGCAGTTTTATCTCCTGAACTCTCACTATTTTATCCCCTGAACTCATGCAGTTTTATCTCCTGAGTTCTTACTGTTTTATCCCCCGAACTCTCGCAGTTCTAACTCCTGAATTCTAGCTGTTTTATCTCCTGAATTCTGGCTGTTTTATCCCCCAAACTCTCAGTTTTATCTTCTAAACTCTCGTTGTTTTATCCCTTGAACTCTAGCTCTTTTATCTCCTGAACTTGCCCTCTTTTATCTCCTGAACTCTCGCTGTTTCATCTCCTGAACTCTCGCTGCTTTATCTCCTAAACTCTCATTGTTTTATCTCCTGAACTCTCACTGTTTTATCAACTGAACTCTCGCAGTTTTGTCTGCTGAATTCTCGCGGTTTTATCTCCTGAATTCTCACTGTTTTATCCCCCAAACTCTCACATTTTCATCTCCTGAATTCTTACTGTTTTATCCCCTGAACTCTGGCTGTTTTATCGCCTGAAATCTCGCTGTTTTATCCCCTGAACTCTCGCATATTTAACTCCTGAATTCTCGCTGTTTTATCTCCTATACTCTCATTGCTTTATCCCCTTAACTCTC
Organism: Isurus oxyrinchus; assembly: GCA_026770705.1. Classification (NCBI taxonomy): domain Eukaryota; kingdom Metazoa; phylum Chordata; class Chondrichthyes; order Lamniformes; family Lamnidae; genus Isurus; species Isurus oxyrinchus. Next base: position 25,928 of record JANJGN010001807.1, on the reverse strand, counting down.
ACTATTTTATCACCCGAACTCCCGCAGTTTTATCTCCTGAATTCTTACTGTTTTATCCCCCAAACTCTCACAGTTTTCTCTCCTAAACTCTCATTATTTTATCCCCTGAACTCTCGCTGTTTTATCTCCTGACCTCTCATTGATTTATCCCCTGAACTGTCACTATTTTATCCCCCGAACTCTCGCAGTTTAACTCCTGAATTCTCGCTGCTTTATCTCCTGAATTCTGGCTGTTTTATCCCCCAAACTTCACAGATTTATCTCCTAAACTGTCGTTGTTTTATCCCCTGAACTCTCGTTCTTATATCTCCTGAACTTGCCCTCTTTTATCTCCTCAAGTCTCGTTGTTTTATCTCCTGAACTCTCGCTGTATTATCTCCTAAACTCTCATTGTTTTATCTCCTGAACTCTCACTGTTTTATCAACTGAACTCTCGCAGTTTTAACTCCTGAATTCTCATTGTATTATCCCCCGAACTCTTGCAATTTTTTCCCCTGACTTCAGCTGTTTTATCTCTTGAACTCACCCTCTTTTATCTCCTCAACTCTCGCAGTTTTATCTCCTAAACTCTCATTGTTTTATCCCCTGAACTCTCACTGTTTTATCCCCCGAACTCTCACAGTTTTATCTCCTAAACTCTCACTGTTTTATCCCCTGAACTCACATTGTTTTATCTCCTGAACTCTCGCTGTTTTATCTCCTAAATTCTCATTGTTTAATCTCTTGAACTCGCGTTGCTTTATCCCCAGAACTCTCGCTGTTTTATCCCCCGAACTCATGTCGCTTTAGCCCCTGCACTGTCATTGTTTTATCTGCTAAACTCTCATTGTTTTATCCAATGAACTCTGGTTGTTTTATCTCCTGAACGTGACCTCTTTTTCTCCTCAACTCTCACTGTATTATCTCCTGAACTCTCGCAGTTTTATCTCCTGAATCCTCATTGTATTATCCCACAAACTCTCGCAGTTTCTTCTCCTGAATTCTCGCGGTTTTATCTCCTGAATTCTCACTGTTTTATCCCCGAAACTCTCACAGTTTTATCTCCTGAATTCTTACTGTTTTATCCCCTGAACTCTGGCAGTTTTATCGCCTGAAATCTCCCTGTTTTATCTCCCAAACTCTCACAATTCTATCTCCTGAACTCTCGTTGCTTTATCCCCAGAACTCTCGCTGTTTTATCCCCCGAACTCATGTTGCTTTAGCCCCTGAACTCTCATTGTTTTATCTCCTAAACTCTCATTGTTTTATCCCCTGAACCCTCGTTGTTTTAACTCCGGAACTGTCACTGTTTTATCTCCTAGACTCTCGCTGTTTTATCTCCTAAACTCTCGGTGTTTTATCGCCTAAACTCTCGCTGTTTTATCTCTTCAACTCACCCTCCTTTATCCCCTCAACTCTTGCAGTTTTATCTCCTGAACTTTCGCTGTTTTATCTCCTAAACTCTCCTTGTTTTATCCCCTGAACTCTCACTATTTTATCCCCCGAACTCTCGCAGTTTTATCTCCTGAGTTCTTATTGTTTTATCCCCCGAACTCTCGCAGTTTTCACTCCTGAATTCTAGCTGTTTTATCTCCTAAATTCTGGCGGTTTATCCCCCAAACTCTCACAGTTATATCTTCTAAACTCTCATTGTTTTATCCCCTGAACTCTCGCTCTTTTATCTCCTGAACTTGCCCATTTTATCTCCTCAACTCTCGTTGTTTTATCTCCTGAACTCTCGCTGCTTTATCTCCTAAACTCTCATTGTTTTACCTCCTGAACTCTCACTGTTTTATCCCCTGAACTCTCGCAGTTTTGTCTGCTGAATTCTCACTGTTTTATCCCCAAACTCATGCATCTCCTGAATTCTCGCTGTTTTATCTCCTAAACTCTCATTGCTTTATCCCCTGAACTCTCACTATTTTATCAACCGAACTCCCGCAGTTGTATCTCCTGAATTCTAACTGTTTTATCCCCCAAACTCTCACAGTTTTATCTCCTAAACTCTCCTTGTTTTATCCCCTGAACTCTCGCTGTTTTATCTCCTGACTTCTCATTGATTTATCGTCTGAACTGTCATATTTTACCCCCCGAACTCTCGCTGTTTTATCTGCTGAGTTCTTACTGTTTTATCCCCCCAAATCTCGCAGTTTAACTCCTGAATTCTCGCTGCTTTATCTCCTGAACTCTCGCTGTTTTATCTCCTAAACTCTCATTATTTTATCCCCTGAACTCTCGTTGTTTTATCTCCTGAACGTGACGTCTTTTTTCCTCAACTCTCACTGTTTTATCTCCTGAACTCTCGCAGTTTTATCTCCTGAATCCTCATTGTGTTACCCAACAAACTCTCGCAGTTTTTTCTCCTGAATTCTCGCGGTTTTATCTCCTGAATTCTCGCGGTTTTATCTCCTGAATTCTCACTGTTTTATCCCCCAAACTCTCACATTTTCATCCCCTGAATTCTTACTGTTTTATCCCCTGAACTCTGGCTGTTTTATCGCCTGAAATCTCGCTGTTTTATCCCCCAAACTCTCACAGTTTTATCTCCTGAACTCTCGTTGCTTTATCCCAAGAACTCTCGCTATTTTATCCCCTGAACTCATGTTGCTTTATCTCCTAAACTCTCATTGTTTTATCCGCTGAACCCTCATTGTTTTCACTACAGAACTGTCACTGTTTTATGTCCCAGACTCTCGCTGTTTTATCTCCTACACTCTCGGTGTTTTATTGCCTAAACTCTCGCTGTTTTAACTCTTGAACTCACCCTCCTTTATCTCCTAAACTCTTGCAGTTTTATCTCCTGAACTCTCACTATTTTATCCCCTGAACTCATGCAGTTTTATCTCCTGAGTTCTTACTGTTTAATCCCCCGAACTCTCGCAGTTCTAACTCCTGAATTCTAGCTGTTTTATCTCCTGAATTCTGGCTGTTTTATCCCCCAAACTCTCAGTTTTATCTTCTAAACTCTCGTTGTTTTATCCCTTGAACTCTAGCTCTTTTATCTCCTGAACTTGCCCTCTTTTATCTCCTGAACTCTCGCTGTTTCATCTCCTGAACTCTTGCTGCTTTATCTCCTAAACTCTCATTGTTTTATCTCCTGAACTCTCACTGTGTTATCAACTGAACTCTCGCAGTTTTGTCTGCTGAATTCTCGCGGTTTTATCTCCTGAATTCTCACTGTTTTATCCCCCAAACTCTCACATTTTCATCTCCTGAATTCTTACTGTTTTATCCCCTGAACTCTGGCTGTTTTATCGCCTGAAATCTCGCTGTTTTATCCCCTGAACTCTCGCATATTTAACTCCTGAATTCTCGCTGTTTTATCTCCTATACTCTCATTGCTTTATCCCCTTAACTCTCACTATTTTATCACCCGAACTCCCGCAGATTTATCTCCTGAATTCTTACTGTTTTATCCCCCAAACTCTCACAGTTTTCTCTCCTAAACTCTCATTATTTTATCCCCTGAACTCTCGCTGTTTTATCTCCTGACCTCTCATTGATTTATCCCCTGAACTGTCACTATTTTATCCCCCGAACTCTCGCAGTTTAACTCCTGAATTCTCGCTGCTTTATCTCCTGAATTCTGGCTGTTTTATCCCCCAAACTTCACAGATTTATCTCCTAAACTGTCGTTGTTTTATCCCCTGAACTCTCGTTCTTATATCTCCTGAACTTGCCCTCTTTTATCTCCTCAAGTCTCGTTGTTTTATCTCCTGAACTCTCGCTGTATTATCTCCTAAACTCTCATTGTTTTATCTCCTGAACTCTCACTGTTTTATCAACTGAACTCTCGCAGTTATAACTCCTGAATTCTCATTGTATTATCCCCCGAACTCTTGCAATTTTTTCCCCTGACTTCACGCTGTTTTATCTCTTGAACTCAACCTCTTTTATCTCCTCAACTCTCGCAGTTTTATCTCCTAAACTCTCATTGTTTTATCCCCTGAACTCTCACTGTTTTATCCCCCGAACTCTCACAGTTTTATCTCCTAAACTCTCATTGTTTTATCCCCTGAACTCACATTGTTTTATCTCCTGAACTCTCGCTGTTTTATCTCCTAAATTCTCATTGTTTAATCTCTTGAACTCGCGTTGCTTTATCCCCAGAACTCTCGCTGTTTTATCCCCCGAACTCATGTCGCTTTAGCCCCTGCACTGTCATTGTTTTATCTGCTAAACTCTCATTGTTTTATCCAATGAACTCTCGTTGTTTTATCTCCTGAACGTGACCTCTTTTTCTCCTCAACTCTCACTGTATTATCTCCTGAACTCTCGCAGTTTTATCTCCTGAATCCTCATTGTATTATCCCACAAACTCTCACAGTTTCTTCTCCTGAATTCTCGCGGTTTTATCTCCTGAATTCTCACTGTTTTATCCCCCAAACTCTCACAGTTTTATCTCCTGAATTCTTACTGTTTTATCCCCTGAACTCTGGCAGTTTTATCACCTGAAATCTCCCTGTTTTATCTCCCAAACTCTCACAATTCTATCTCCTGAACTCTCGTTGCTTTATCCCCAGAACTCTCGCTGTTTTATCCCCCGAACTCATGTTGCTTTAGCCCCTGAACTCTCATTGTTTTATCTCCTAAACTCTCATTGTTTTATCCCCTGAACCCTCGTTGTTTTAACTCCGGAACTGTCACTGTTTTATCTCCTAGACTCTCGCTGTTTTATCTCCTAAACTCTCGGTGTTTTATCGCCTAAACTCTCGCTGTTTTAACTCTTGAACTCACCCTCCTTTATCTCCTAAACTCTTGCAGTTTTATCTCCTGAACTCTCACTATTTTATCCCCTGAACTCATGCAGTTTTATCTCCTGAGTTCTTACTGTTTTATCGCCCGAACTCTCGCAGTTCTAACTCCTGAATTCTAGCTGTTTTATCTCCTGAATTCTGGCTGTTTTATCCCCCAAAATCTCAGTTTTATCTTCTAAACTCTCGTTGTTTTATCCCTTGAACTCTAGCTCTTTTATCTCCTGAACTTGCCCTCTTTTATCTCCTGAACTCTCGCTGTTTCATCTCCTGAACTCTCGCTGCTTTATCTCCTAAACTCTCATTGTTTTATCTCCTGAACTCTCACTGTTTTATCAACTGAACTCTCGCAGTTTTGTCTGCTGAATTCTCGCGGTTTTATCTCCTGAATTCTTACTGTTTTATCCCCTGAACTCTGGCTGTTTTATCGCCTGAAATCTCGCTGTTTTATCCCCTGAACTCTCGCATATTTAACTCCTGAATTCTCGCTGTTTTATCTCCTATACTCTCATTGCTTTATCCCCTTAACTCTCACTATTTTATCACCCGAACTCCCGCAGTTTTATCTCCTGAATTCTTACTGTTTTATCCCCCAAACTCTCACAGTTTTCTCTCCTAAACTCTCATTATTTTATCCCCTGAACTCTCGCTGTTTTATCTCCTGACCTCTCATTGATTTATCCCCTGAACTGTCACTATTTTATCCCCCGAACTCTCGCAGTTTAACTCCTGAATTCTCGCTGCTTTATCTCCTGAATTCTGGCTGTTTTATCCCCCAAACTTCACAGATTTATCTCCTAAACTGTCGTTGTTTTATCCCCTGAACTCTCGTTCTTATATCTCCTGAACTTGCCCTCTTTTATCTCCTCAAGTCTCGTTGTTTTATCTCCTGAACTCTCGCTGTATTATCTCCTAAACTCTCATTGTTTTATCTCCTGAACTCTCACTGTTTTATCAACTGAACTCTCGCAGTTTTAACTCCTGAATTCTCATTGTATTATCCCCCGAACTCTTGCAATTTTTTCCCCTGACTTCACGCTGTTTTATCTCTTGAACTCACCCTCTTTTATTTCCTCAACTCTCGCAGTTTTGTCTCCTAAACTCTCATTGTTTTATCCCCTGAACTCTCACTGTTTTATCCCCCGAACTCTCACAGTTTTATCTCCTAAACTCTCATTGTTTTATCCCCTGAACTCACATTGTTTTATCTCCTGAACTCTCGCTGTTTTATCTCCTAAATTCTCATTGTTTAATCTCTTGAACTCGCATTGCTTTATCCCCAGAACTCTCGCTGTTTTATCCCCCGAACTCATGTTGCTTTAGCCCCTGAACTCTCATTGTTTTATCTCCAAAACTCTCATTGTTTTATCCCCTGAACTCTCGTTGTTTTATCTCCTGAACGTGACCTCTTTTTCTCCTCAACTCTCACAGTCTTATCTCCTGAACTCTCGCAGTTTTATCTCCTGAATCCTGATTGTATTATCCCCCAAACTCTCGCAGTTTTTTCTCCTGAATTCGCGCGGTTTTATCGCCTGAATTCTCATTGTTTTATCCCCCAAACTCTCACAGTTTTATCTCCTGAATTCTTACTGTTTTATCCCCTAAACTCTGGGAGTTTTATCGCCTGAAATCTCGCTGTTTTATCCCCCAAAATCTCACAGTTTTATCTCCTGAACCCTCGTTGCTTTATCCCCAGAACTCTCGCTGTTTTATCCCCCGAACTCATGTTGCTTTAGCCCTTGAACTCTGATTGTTGTATCTCCTAAACGCTCATTGTTTTATCCCCTGAACCCTCGTTGTTTTATCTCCTGAACGTGACTTCTTTTTCTCCTCAACTCTCACTGTTTTATCTCCTGAACTCTCGCAGTTTTATCTCCTGAATCCTCATTGTGTTACCCAACAAACTCTCGCAGTTTTTTCTCCTGAATTCTCGCGGTTTTATCTCCTGAATTCTCGCGGTTTTATCTCCTGAATTCTCACTGTTTTATCCCCCAAACTCTCACATTTTCATCTCCTGAATTCTTACTGTTTTATCCCCTGAACTCTGGCTGTTTTATCGCCTGAAATCTCGCTGTTTTATCCCCCAAACTCTCACAGTTTTATCTCCTGAACTCTCGTTGCTTTATTCCAAGAACTCTCGCTATTTTATCCCCTGAACTCATGTTGCTTTATCTCCTAAACTCTCATTGTTTTATCCGCTGAACCCTCGTTATTTTCACTACAGAACTGTCACTGTTTTATGTCCCAGACTCTCGCTGTTTTATCTCCTATACTCTCATTGCTTTATCCCCTTAACTCTCACCATTTTATCACCCGAACTCCCGCAGTTTTATCTCCTGAATTCTTACTGTTTTATCCCCCAAACTCTCACAGTTTTATCTCCTAAACTCTCATTGTTTTATCCCCTGAACTCTCGCTGTTTTATCTCCTGACCTCTCATTGATTTATCCCCTGATCTGTCACTATTTTATCCCCCGAACTCTCGCAGTTTAACTCCTGAATTCTCGCTGCTTTATCTCCTGAATTCTGGCTGTTGTATCCCCCAAACTTCTCAGATTTATCTCCTAAACTGTCGTTGTTTTATCCCCTGAACTCTTGCTCTTTTATCTCCTGAACTTGCCATTTTTTCTCTCCACCACTATCGTTGTTTTATCTCATGAACTCTCGCTGTATTATGTCCTAAACTCTCATTGTTTTATCTCCTGAACTCTCACTGTTTTATCCCCCGATCTCTCGCAGTTTTGTCTGCTGAATTCTCACTGTTTTATCCCTGAATTCTCGCATTTGTATCTCCTGAATTCTCGCTGTTTTATCTCCTAAACTCTCATTGCTTTATCCCCTGAACTCTCACTATTTTATCACCCGAACTGCCGCAGTTTTATCTCCTGAATTCTTACTGTTATATCCCCCAAACTCTCACAGTTTTATCTCCTAAACTCTCATTGTTTTATTCCCTGAACTCTCGCTGTTTTATCTCCTGACCTCTCATTGATTTATCCCCTGAACTGTCATATTTTATCCCCCGAACTCTCGTAGTTTTATCTACTGAGTTCTTACTGTTTTATCCCCCGAACTCTCGCAGTTTAACTCCTGAATTCTCGCTGCTTTATCTCCTGAATTCTGGCAGTTTTATCCCCCAAATTTCACAGATTTATCTCCTAAACTGTTGTTGTTTTATCTCCTGAACTTACCCTCTTTTATCGCCTCAACTATCGTTGTTTTTACCTCCTGAACTCTCGCTGTATTATCTCCTACACTCTCATTGTTTTTTCTCCTGAACTCTCGTTGCTTTATCCGCAGAACCCTCGCTGTTTTATCACCCGAACCCCTGTTGCATTAGCCCCTGAACTCTCATTGTTTTATGTTCTAAACTCTCATTGTTTTATCACCTGAACTCTCGTTGTTTTATCTCCTGATCGTGACCTCTTTATCTCCTCAACTCTCACTGTTTTATCTCCTGAACTCTCGCAGTTTTATCTCCTGAATCCTCATTGTATTATCCCCCAAACTCACGCGGTTTTTACTCCTCAATTCTCGCGGTTTTATCTCCTGAGTTCTCACTGTTTTATCCCCCAAACTCTCACAGTTGTATCTCCTGAAATCTTACTGTTTGATCCCCTGAACTCTGGGAGTTTTATCGCCTGAAAATCTCGCAGTTTTATCCCCCAAACTCTCACAGTTTTATCTCCTGAACTATCGTTGCTTTATCCCAAGAACTCTCCCTGTTTTATCCCCCGAACTCATGTTGCTTTAGCCCCTGAACTCTCATTGTTTTATCTCCTAAACTCTCATTGTTTTATCTCCTAGACGCTCGCTGTTTTATCTCCTAAACGCTCAGTGTTTTATCGCCTAAACTCTCGCTGTTTTATCTCTTGAACTCACCCACCTTTATCATCTCAACTCTTGCAGTTTTATCTCCTGAAATCTCGCTGTTTTATTTCCTAAACTCTTGCAGTTTTATCCCCTGAACTCTCACTATTTTATCCCCCGAACTGTCGCAGTTTTATCTCCTCAGTTCTTACTGTTTTATCCCCTGAACTCTCGCAGTTTTAACTCCTGAATTCTAGCTGTTTTAACTCCTGAATTCTGGCTGTTTTATCCCCCAAACTGTAACAGTTTTATCTTCCAAACTCTCGTTGTTTTATCCCCTGAACTCTCGCTCTTTTATCTCCTGAACTTGCCCATTTTATCGCCTCCATTCACGATGTTTTATCTCCTGAACTCTCGCTGCTTTTTCTCCTAAACTCTCATTGTTTTACCTCCTGAACTCTCACTGTTTTATCCCCTGGACTCTCAGAGTTCTATCTCCTGATCTCTTAATGTTTAATCCCCCGAACTCTCGCAATTTTTACTCCAGAATTCTCGCTGCTTTATCGCCTGAATTCTCGCTGTTTTATCCCCAAAACTCTCACATTTCTGTCTACGAAACTCTAATTGTTTTATCCCCTGAACTCTCACTCTTTTATCTGATGAACTTGCCTTCTTTTATCTCCTCATCTCTCGATGCTTTATCTCCTGAACTCTCACTGTTATATCTCCTAAACTCTCATTGTTTTATCTCCTGAACTCTCACTGTTTTATCTCCTGAACTCTCGCAGTTTTGTCTCCAGAATTTTCACTGTTTTATCCCCTGAACTCTCGCATTTTTATCTCCTGAATTCTCGCTGTTTTATCTCCTGAACTCTCACTTTTTATCTCCTAAACTCTCATTGTTTTATCCCCTGAACTCACGTTGTTTCATCTCCAGAACGTGACCTCTTTTTCTCCTCAACACTCATTGCTTTATCTCCTGAACTCTCGCAGTTTTATCTCCTGAATCCTGATTGTATTATCCCCCAATCTCTCGCAGTTTTTTCTCCGGAATTCTCGCGGTTTTATCTCCTGAATTCTCATTGTTTTATCCCCCAAACTCTCACATTTTCATCTCCTGAACTCTTACTGTTTTATCTCCTGACCTCTCATTGATTTATCCCCTGAACTGTCACTATTTTATCCCCCGAACTCTCGTAGTTTTATCTACTTAGTTCTTACTGTTTTATCCCCCGAACTCTCGCAGTTTAACTCCTAAATTCTCGCTGCTTTATCTCCTGAATTCTGGCTGTTTTATTCCCCAAACTTCACAGATTTATCTCCTAAACTGTCGTTGTTTTATCCACTGAACTCTTGCTCTTTTATCTACTGAACTAGCCATTTTTTATCTCCTCAACTATCGTTGTTTTATCTCATGAACTCTCACTGTATTATGTCCTAAACACTCATTGTTTTATCTCCTGAACTCTCACTGGTTAATCCCCCGAACTCTCGCAGTTTTGTCTGCTGAATTCTCACTGTTTTATCCCTGAATTCTCGCATTTTTATCTCCTGAATTCTCGCTGTTGTAACTCCTAAACTCTCATTGCTTTATCCCATGAACTCTCATTATTTTATCACCCAAACTCCCGCAGTTTTATCTCCTGAATTCTTCCTGTTACATCCCCCAAACTCTCATAGTTTTATCTCCTAAACTCTCATTGTTTTATCCCCTGAACTCTCGCTGTTTTATCTCCTGACCTCTCATTGATTTATCCCCTGAACTGTCATATTTTATCCCCCAAACTCTCACAGTTTTATCTACTGAATTCTAACTGTGTTATCCCCCGAACTCCCGCAGTTGAACTCCTGAATTCTCCCTCCTTTAACTCCTGAATTCTGGCTGTTTTATCCCCCAAACTTCACAGATTTATCTCCTAAACTGTCATTGTTTTATGCCCTGAACTCTCGATCTTTTATCTCCTGAACTTGCCCTCTTTTATCGCCTCAACTATCGTTGTTTTATCTCCTGAACTCTGGCTGTATTATCTCATAAACTCTCACTGTTTTATCTCCAAAACTCTCATTGTTTTATCTCCTGAACTCTCACTGTTTTATCTCCTGAACTCTCGCAGTTTTGTCTCCTGAATTTTCACTGTTTTATCCCCCGAACTCTCGCATTTTTATCTCCTGAATTCACGCCGTTTTATCACCTGAACTCTCGCTTTTTATCTCCTAAACTCTCATTGTTTTATCCCCTGAACTCTGGTTGTTTTATCTCCTGAACGTGACCTCTTTTTCTCCTCAACTCTCACTGTCTTATCTCCTGAACTCTCGCAGTTTTATCTCCTGAATCCTCATTGTATTATCCCCCAATCTATCCCAGTTTTATCTCCTGAATTCGCGCGGTTTTATCTCCTGAATTCTCACCGTTTTATTCCCCAAAATGTCAGTTTTTCATCTCCTGAATTCTTACTGTTTTATACGCTGAACTCTGGCAGTTTTATCACCTGAAATCTCGCTGTTTTATCCCCCAAACTCTCACAGTTTTATCTCCTGAACTCTCGTTGCTTTATCCGCAGAACTCTCGCTGTTTTATCACCCGAACCCCTGTTGCATTAGCCCCTGAACTCTCATTGTTTTATGTTCTAAACTCTCATTGTTTTATCACCTGAACTCTCGTTGTTTTATCTCCTGATCGTGACCTCTTTATCTCCTCAACTCTCACTGTTTTATCTCCTGAACTCTCGCAGTTTTATCTCCTGAATCCTCATTGTATTATCCCCCAAACTCACGCGGTTTTTACTCCTCAATTCTCGCGGTTTTATCTCCTGAGTTCTCACTGTTTTATCCCCCAAACTCTCACAGTTGTATCTCCTGAAATCTTACTGTTTGATCCCCTGAACTCTGGGAGTTTTATCGCCTGAAATCTCGCAGTTTTATCCCCCAAACTCTCACAGTTTTATCTCCTGAACTCTCGTTGCTTTATCCCCAGAACTCTCCCTGTTTTATCCCCCGAACTCATGTTGCTTTAGCCCCTGAACTCTCATTGTTTTATCTCCTAAACTCTCATTGTTTTATCTCCTAGACGCTCGCTGTTTTATCTCCTAAACGCTCAGTGTTTTATCGCCAAAACTCTCGCTGTTTTATCTCTTGAACTCACCCACCTTTATCATCTCAACTCTTGGAGTTTTATCTCCTGAAATCTCGCTGTTTTATTTCCTAAACTCTTGCAGTTTTATCCCCTGAACTCTCACTATTTTATCCCCCGAACTGTCGCAGTTTTATCTCCTCAGTTCTTACTGTTTTATCCCCTGAACTCTCGCAGTTTTAACTCCTGAATTCTAGCTGTTTTAACTCCTGAATTCTGGCTGTTTTATCCCCCAAACTGTAACAGTTTTATCTTCCAAACTCTCGTTGTTTTATCCCCTGAACTCTCGCTCTTTTATCTCCTGAACTTGCCCATTTTATCGCCTCCATTCACGATGTTTTATCTCCTGAACTCTCGCTGCTTTTTCTCCTAAACTCTCATTGTTTTACCTCCTGAACTCTCACTGTTTTATCCCCTGGACTCTCAGAGTTCTATCTCCTGATCTCTTAATGTTTAATCCCCCGAACTCTCGCAGTTTTTACTCCAGAATTCTCGCTGCTTTATCGCCTGAATTCTCGCTGTTTTATCCCCAAAACTCTCACATTTCTGTCTACGAAACTCTAATTGTTTTATCCCCTGAACTCTCACTCTTTTATCTGATGAACTTGCCTTCTTTTATCTCCTCATCTCTCGATGCTTTATCTCCTGAACTCTCACTGTTATATCTCCTAAACTCTCATTGTTTTATCTCCTGAACTCTCACTGTTTTATCTCCTGAACTCTCGCAGTTTTGTCTCCAGAATTTTCACTGTTTTATCCCCTGAACTCTCGCATTTTTATCTCCTGAATTCTCGCTGTTTTATCTCCTGAACTCTCACTTTTTATCTCCTAAACTCTCATTGTTTTATCCCCTGAACTCACGTTGTTTCATCTCCAGAACGTGACCTCTTTTTCTCCTCAACACTCATTGTTTTATCTCCTGAACTCTCGCAGTTTTATCTCCTGAATCCTCATTGTATTATCCCCCAATCTCTCGCAGTTTTTTCTCCGGAATTCTCGCGGTTTTATCTCCTGAATTCTCATTGTTTTATCCCCCAAACTCTCACATTTTCATCTCCTGAACTCTTACTGTTTTATCTCCTGACCTCTCATTGATTTATCCCCTGAACTGTCACTATTTTATCCCCCGAACTCTCGTAGTTTTATCTACTTAGTTCTTACTGTTTTATCCCCCGAACTCTCGCAGTTTAACTCCTAAATTCTCGCTGCTTTATCTCCTGAATTCTGGCTGTTTTATTCCCCAAACTTCACAGATTTATCTCCTAAACTGTCGTTGTTTTATCCACTGAACTCTTGCTCTTTTATCTACTGAACTTGCCATTTTTTATCTCCTCAACTATCGTTGTTTTATCTCATGAACTCTCACTGTATTATGTCCTAAACACTCATTGTTTTATCTCCTGAACTCTCACTGGTTAATCCCCCGAACTCTCGCAGTTTTGTCTGCTGAATTCTCACTGTTTTATCCCTGAATTCTCGCATTTTTATCTCCTGAATTCTCGCTGTTGTATCTCCTAAACTCTCATTGCTTTATCCCATGAACTCTCATTATTTTATCACCCAAACTCCCGAGGTTTTATCTCCTGAATTCTTCCTGTTACATCCCCCAAACTCTCATAGTTTTATCTCCTAAACTCTCATTGTTTTATCCCCTGAACTCTCGCTGTTTTATCTCCTGACCTCTCATTGATTTATCCCCTGAACTGTCATATTTTATCCCCCAAACTCTCACAGTTTTATCTACTGAATTCTAACTGTGTTATCCCCCGAACTCCCGCAGTTGAACTCCTGAATTCTCCCTCCTTTAACTCCTGAATTCTGGCTGTTTTATCCCCCAAACTTCACAGATTTATCTCCTAAACTGTCATTGTTTTATGCCCTGAACTCTCGATCTTTTATCTCCTGAACATGCCATCTTTTATCGCCTCAACTATCGTTGTTTTATCTCCTGAACTCTGGCTGTATTATCTCATAAACTCTCACTGTTTTATCTCCAAAACTCTCATTGTTTTATCTCCTGAACTCTCACTGTTTTATCTCCTGAACTCTCGCAGTTTTGTCTCCTGAATTTTCACTGTTTTATCCCCCGAACTCTCGCATTTTTATCTCCTGAATTCACGCCGTTTTATCTCCTGAGCTCTCGCTTTTTATCTCCTAAACTCTCATTGTTTTATCCCCTGAACTCTGGTTGTTTTATCTCCTGAACGTGACCTCTTTTTCTCCTCAACTCTCACTGTCTTATCTCCTGAACTCTCGCAGTTTTATCTCCTGAATCCTCATTGTATTATCCCCCAATCTCTCCCAGTTTTATCTCCTGAATTCGCGCGGTTTTATCTCCTGACTTCTCACCGTTTTATTCCCCAAAATGTCAGTTTTTCATCTCCTGAATTCTTACTGTTTTATACGCTGAACTCTGGCAGTTTTATCACCTGAAATCTCGCTGTTTTATCCCCCAAACTCTCACAGTTTTATCTCCTGAACTCTCGTTGCTTTATCCCAAGAACTCTCGCTGTTTTATCCCCCGAACTCATGTTGCTTTAGCCCCTGAACTCTCATTGTTTTATCTCCTAAACTCTCATTGTTTTATCCGCTGAAGCCTCGTTGTTTTAACTCCTGAACTGTGACTGTTTTATCTCCTAGACTCTCGCTGTTTTATCTCCTAAACTCTCGGTGTTTTATTGCCTAAACTCTCGCTGTTTTATCTCTTGAACTCACCCTCCTTTATCTTCTAAACTCATGCATTTTTACCTCCTGAACTCTCACTATTTTATCCCCCGAACTCTCGCAGTTTTAACTCCTGAATTCTAGCTGTTTTATCTCCTGAATTCTGGCTGTTTTATCCCCCAAACACTCAGAGTTTTATCTTCTAAACTCTCGTTGTTTTATCCCCTGAACTCTCGCTTTTTTATCTCCTGAACTTGCCCTCTTTTATCTCCTCAACTCTCGCTGTTTCATCTCCTGAACTCTCGCTGCTTTATCTCCTAAACTCTCATTGTTTTATCTCCTGAACTCTCACTGTTATATCAACTGAACTCTCGCAGTTTTGTCTGCTGAATTCTCACTGTTTTATCCCCTAAACTCTCGCATATTTAACTCCTGAATTCTCGCTGCTTTATCTCCTGAATTCTGGCTGTTTTATCTCCCAAACTTCACAGATTTATCTCCTAAACTGTCGTTGTTATATCCCCTGACCTCTTGCTCTTTTATCTCCTGAACTTGCCATTTTTTATCTCCTCATCTATCGTTGTTTTATCTCCTGAACTCTCGCTGTATTATGCCCTATAATCTCATTGTTTTTTCTCCTGAACTCTCACTGTTTTATCCCCCGAAATCTCGCAGTTTTGTCTGCTGAATTCTCACTGTTTTATCCCTGAATTCTCGCATTTTTATCTCCTGAATTCTCGCTGTTTTATCTCCTAAACTCTCATTGCTTTATCCCATGAACTCTCATTATTTTATCACCCAAACTCCCGAGGTTTTATCTCCTGAATTCTTCCTGTTACATCCCCCAAACTCTCATAGTTTTATCTCCTAAACTCTCATTGTTTTATCCCCTGAACTCTCGCTGTTTTATCTCCTGACCTCTCATTGATTTATCCCCTGAACTGTCATATTTTATCCCCCAAACTCTCAGTTTTATCTACTGAATTCTAACTGTGTTATCCCCCGAACTCCCGCAGTTGAACTCCTGAATTCTCCCTCCTTTAACTCCTGAATTCTGGCTGTTTTATCCCCCAAACTTCACAGATTTATCTCCTAAACTGTCATTGTTTTATGCCCTGAACTCTCGATCTTTTATCTCCTGAACATGCCATCTTTTATCGCCTCAACTATCGTTGTTTTATCTCCTGAACTCTGGCTGTATTATCTCATAAACTCTCACTGTTTTATCTCCAAAACTCTCATTGTTTTATCTCCTGAACTCTCACTGTTTTATCTCCTGAACTCTCGCAGTTTTGTCTCCTGAATTTTCACTGTTTTATCCCCCGAACTCTCGCATTTTTATCTCCTGAATTCACGCCGTTTTATCTCCTGAGCTCTCGCTTTTTATCTCCTAAACTCTCATTGTTTTATCCCCTGAACTCTGGTTGTTTTATCTCCTGAACGTGACCTCTTTTTCTCCTCAACTCTCACTGTCTTATCTCCTGAACTCTCGCAGTTTTATCTCCTGAATCCTCATTGTATTATCCCCCAATCTCTCCCAGTTTTATCTCCTGAATTCGCGCGGTTTTATCTCCTGACTTCTCACCGTTTTATTCCCCAAAATGTCAGTTTTTCATCTCCTGAATTCTTACTGTTTTATACGCTGAACTCTGGCAGTTTTATCACCTGAAATCTCGCTGTTTTATCCCCCAAACTCTCACAGTTTTATCTCCTGAACTCTCGTTGCTTTATCCCAAGAACTCTCGCTGTTTTATCCCCCGAACTCATGTTGCTTTAGCCCCTGAACTCTCATTGTTTTATCTCCTAAACTCTCATTGTTTTATCCGCTGAAGCCTCGTTGTTTTAACTCCTGAACTGTCACTGTTTTATCTCCTAGACTCTCGCTGTTTTATCTCCTAAACTCTCGGTGTTTTATTGCCTAAACTCTCGCTGTTTTATCTCTTGAACTCACCCTCCTTTATCTTCTAAACTCATGCATTTTTACCTCCTGAACTCTCACTATTTTATCCCCCGAACTCTCGCAGTTTTAACTCCTGAATTCTAGCTGTTTTATCTCCTGAATTCTGGCTGTTTTATCCCCCAAACACTCAGAGTTTTATCTTCTAAACTCTCGTTGTTTTATCCCCTGAACTCTCGCTTTTTTATCTCCTGAACTTGCCCTCTTTTATCTCCTCAACTCTCGCTGTTTCATCTCCTGAACTCTCGCTGCTTTATCTCCTAAACTCTCATTGTTTTATCTCCTGAACTCTCACTGTTATATCAACTGAACTCTCGCAGTTTTGTCTGCTGAATTCTCACTGTTTTATCCCCTAAACTCTCGCATATTTAACTCCTGAATTCTCGCTGCTTTATCTCCTGAATTCTGGCTGTTTTATCTCCCAAACTTCACAGATTTATCTCCTAAACTGTCGTTGTTATATCCCCTGACCTCTTGCTCTTTTATCTCCTGAACTTGCCATTTTTTATCTCCTCATCTATCGTTGTTTTATCTCCTGAACTCTCGCTGTATTATGCCCTATAATCTCATTGTTTTTTTCTCCTGAACTCTCACTGTTTTATCCCCCGAAATCTCGCAGTTTTGTCTGCTGAATTCTCACTGTTTTATCCCTGAATTCTCGCATTTTTATCTCCTGAATTCTCGCTGTTTTATCTCCTAAACTCTCATTGCTATATCCCCTGAACTCTCACTATTTTATCACCCGAACTCCCGCAGTTTTATCTCCTGAATTCTTACTGTTATATCCCCCAAACTCTCACAGTTTTATCTCCTAAACTCTCATTGTTTTATCTCCTGAACTCTCACTGGTTAATCCCCCGAACTCTCGCAGTTTTGTCTGCTGTGTTCTCACTGTTTTATCCCTGAATTCTCGCATTTTTATCTCCTGAATTCTCGCTGTTGTATCTCCTAAACTCTCATTGCTTAATCCCATGAACTCTCATTATTTTATCACCCAAACTCCCGCAGTTTTATCTCCTGAATTCTTCCTGTTACATCCCAAAAACTCTCATAGTTTTATCTCCTAAACTCTCATTGTTTTATACCCTGAACTCTCGCTGTTTTATCTCCTGACCTCTCATTGATTTATCCCCTGAACTGTCATATTTTATCCCCCAAACTCTCACAGTTTTATCTACTGAATTCTAACTGTGTTATCCCCCGAACTCCCGCAGTTGAACTCCTGAATTCTCGCTCCTTTAACTCCTGAATTCTGGCTGTTTTATCCCCCAAACTTCACAGATTTATCTCCTAAACTGTCATTGTTTTATCCCCTGAACTCTCGATCTTTTATCTCCTGAAATTGCCATCTTTTATCGCCTCAACTATCGTTGTTTTATCTCCTGAACTCTGGCTGTATTATCTCATAAACTCTCACTGTTTTATCTCCTAAACTCTCATTGTTTTATCTCCTGAACTCTCACTGTTTTATCTCCTGAACTCTCGCAGTTTTGTCTCCTGAATTTTAACTGATTTATCCCCCGAACTCTCGCATTTTTATCTCCTGAATTCACGCCGTTTTATCTCATGAACTCTCGCTTTTTATCTCCTAAACTCTCATTGTTTTATCCCCTGAACTCTGGTTGTTTTATCTCCTGAACGTGACCTCTTTTTCTCCTCAACTCTCACTGTCTTATCTCCTGAACTCTCGCAGTTTTATCTCCTGAATCCTCATTGTATTATCCCCCAATCTCTCCCAGTTTTATCTCCTGAATTCGCGCGGTTTTATCTCCTGAATTCTGACCGTTTTATTCCCCAAAATGTCAGTTTTTCATCTCCTGAATTCTTACTGTTTTATACGCTGAACTCTGGCAGTTTTATCACCTGAAATCTCGCTGTTTTATCCCCCAAACTCTCACAGTTTTATCTCCTGAACTCTCGTTGCTTTATCCCAAGAACTCTCGCTGTTTTATCCCCCCAACTCATGTTGCTTTAGCCCCTGAACTCTCATGGTTTTATCTCCTAAACTCTCATTGTTTTATCCGCTGAAGCCTCGTTGTTTTAACTCCTGAACTGTCGTCACTGTTTTATCTCCTAGACTCTCGCTGTTTTATCTCCTAAACTCTCGGTGTTTTATTGCCTAAACTCTCGCTGTTTTATCTCTTGAACTCACCCTCCTTTATCTCCTAAACTCTTGCATTTTTATCTCCTGAACTCTCACTATTTTATCCCCCGAACTCTCGCAGTTTTAACTCCTGAAATCTAGCTGTTTTATCTCCTGAATTCTGGCTGTTTTATCCCCCAAACACTCAGAGTTTTATCTTCTAATCTCTCGTTGTTTTATCCCCTGAACTCTCGCTTTTTTATCTCCTGAACTTGCCCTCTTTTATCTCCTCAACTCTCGCTGTTTCATCTCCTGAACTCTCGCTGCTTTATCTCCTAAACTCTCATTGTTTTATCTCCTGAACTCTCACTGTTTTATCCCCCGAACTCTCGCAGTTTTGTCTGCTGAATTCTCACTGTTTTATCCCTGAATTCTCGCATTTTTATCTCCTGAATTCTCGCTGTTTTTATCTCCTAAACTCTCATTGCTATATCCCCTGAACTCTCACTATTTTATCACCCGAACTCCCGCAGTTTTATCTCCTGAATTCTTACTGTTATATCCCCCAAACTCTCACAGTTTTATCTCCTAAACTCTCATTGTTTTATCCCCTGAACTCTCCTGCTTTATCTCCTGACCTCTCATTGATTTATCCCCTGAACTGTCATATTTTATCCCCGCAACTCTCGCAGTTTTATCTACTGAATTCTTACTGTTTTATCCCCCGAACTCTCACAGTTTAACTGCGGAATTCTCGCTGCTTTATCTCCTGAATTCTGGCTGTTTTATCCCCCAAACTTCACTGATTTATCTCCTAAACTGTCGTTGTTTTATCCCCTGAACTCTTGCTCTTTTACCTCCTAAACTTGCCATTTTTTATCTCCTCAACTCTCGTTGTTTTATCTCCTGAACGTGACCTCTTTTTTTCCTCAACTCTCACTGTTTTATCTCCTGAACTCTCGCAGTTTTATCTCCTGAATCCTCATTGTGTTACCCAACAAACTCTCGCAGTTTTTTCTCCTGAATTCTCGCGGTTTTATCTCCAGAATTCTCGCGGATTTATCTCCTGAATTCTCACTGTTTTATCCCACAAACTCTCACATTTTCATCTCCTGAATTCTTACTGTTTTATCCCCTGAACTCTGGCTGTTTTATCGCCTGAAATCTCGCTGTTTTATCCCCCAAACTCTCACAGTTTTATCTCCTGAACACTCGCTGCTTTATCCCAAGAACTCTCGCTATTTTATCCCCTGAATTCATGTTGCTTTATCTCCTAAACTCTCATTGTTTTATCCGCTGAACCCTCGTTGTTTTCACTACAGAACTGTCACTGTTTTATGTCCCAGACTGTCGCTGTTTTATCTCCTACACTCCCGGTGTTTTATTGCCTAAACTCACGGTGTTTGAACTCTTGAACTCACCCTCCTTTATCTCCTAAACTCTTGCAGTTTTATCTCCTGAACTCTCACTATTTTATCCCCTGAACTCATGCAGTTTTATCTCCTGAGTTCTTACTGTTTTATCCCCCGAACTCGCGCAGTTCTAACTCCTGAATTCCAGTTGTTTTATCTCCAGAATTCTGGCTGTTTTATCCCCCAAACTCTCAGTTTTATCTTCTAAACACTCGTTGTTTTATCCACTGAACTCAAGCTCTTTTATCTCCTGAACTTGCCCTCTTTTATCTCCTGAACTCTCGCTGTTTCATCTCCTGAACTCTCGCTGCTTTATCTCCTAAACTCTCATTGTTTTATCTCCTGAACTCTCACTGTTTTATCAACTGAACTCTCGCAGTTTTGTCTGCTGAATTCTCGCGGTTTTATCTCCTGAATTCTCACTGTTTTATCCCCCAAACTCTCACATTTTCATCTCCTGAATTCTTACTGTTTTATCCCCTGAACTCTGGCTGTTTTATCGCCTGAAATCTCGCTGTTTTATCCCCTAAACTCTCGCATATTTAACTCCTGAATTCTCGCTGCTTTATCTCCTATACTCTCATTGCTTTATCCCCTGAACTCTCACTATTTTATCACCCAAACGGCCGCAGTTTTATCTCCTGAATTCTTACTGTTTTATCCCCCAAACTCTCACAGTTTTATCTCCTAAACTCTCATTGTTTTATCCCCTGAACTCTCGCTGCTTTATCTCCTGACCTCTCACTGATTTATCCCCTGAACTGTCACTATTTTATCCCCCGAACTCTCGTAGTTTTATCTACTGAGTTCTTACTGTTTTATCCCCCGAACTCTCGCAGTTTAACTCCTGAATTCTCGCTGCTTTATCTCCTGAATTCTGCCTGTTTTATCCCCCAAACTTCACAGATTTATCTCCTAAACTGTCGTTGTTTTATCCCCTGACCTCTTGCTCTTTTATCTCCTGAACTCTCGCTGTATTATGCCCTATACTCTCATTGTTTTTTTCTCCTGAACTCTCGCTGTTTTATCTCCTGAATCCTCATTGTATTATCCCCCAATCTCTCCCACTTTTTTCTCCTGAATTCGCGCGGTTTTATCTCCTGAATTCTCACCGTTTTATCCCCCAAAATGTCAGTTTTTCATCTCCTGAATTCTTACTGTTTTATACGCTGAACTCTGGCAGTTTTATCACCTGAAATCTCGCTGTTTTATCCCCCAAACTCTCACAGTTTTATCTCCTGAACTCTCGTTGCTTTATCCCAAGAACTCTCGCTGTTTTATCCCCCGAACTCATGTTGCTTTAGCCCCTGAACTCTCATTGTTTTATCTCCTAAACTCTCATTGTTTTATCCGCTGAAGCCTCGTTGTTTTAACTCCTGAACTGTCACTGTTTTATCTCCTAGACGCTCGCTGTTTTATCTCCTAAACTATCGGTGTTTTATTGCCTAAACTCTCGCTGTTTTATCTCTTGAACTCACCCTCCTTTATCTCCTAAACTCTTGCATTTTTATCTCCTGAACTCTCACTATTTTATCCCCCGAACTCTCGCAGTTTTAACTCCTGAATTGTAGCTGTATTATCTCCTGAATTCTGGCTGTTTTATCCCCCAAACACTCAGAGTTTTATCTTCTAAACTCTCGTTGTTTTATCCCCTGAACTCTCGCTTTTTTATCTCCTGAAATTGCCCTCTTTTATCTCCTCAACTCTCGCTGTTTCATCTCCTGAACTCTCGCTGCTTTATCTCCTAAACTCTCATTGTTTTATCTCCTGAACTCTCACTGTTATATCAACTGAACTCTCGCAGTTTTGTCTGCTGAATTCTCACTGTTTTATCCCCTAAACTCTCGCATATTTAACTCCTGAATTCTCGCTGTTTTATCTCCTAAACTCTCATTGCTTTATCCCCCGAACTGCCACAGTTTTATCTTCTGAATTCTTACTGTTTTATCCCCCAAACTCTCACAGTTTTATCTCCTAAACTCTCATTGTTTTATCCCCTGAACTCTCGCTGCTTTATCTCCTGACCTCTCATTGATTTATCCCTGAACTGTCACTATTTTATCCCCCGAACTCTCGTAGTATTATCTACTGAGTTCTTACTGTTTTATCCCCCGAACTCTCGCAGTTTAACTCCTGAATTCTCGCTGCTTTATCTCCTGAATTCTGGCTGTTTTATCTCCCAAACTTCACAGATTTATCTCCTAAACTGTCATTGTTATATCCCCTGACCTCTTGTTCTTTTATCTCCTGAACTTGCCATTTTTTATCTCCTCAACTATCGTTGTTTTATCTCCTGAACTCTCGCTGTATTATGCCCTATACTCTCATTGTTTTTTCTCCTGAACTCTCACTGTTTTATCCCCCGAACTCTCGCAGTTTTGTCTGCTGAATTCTCACTGTTTTATCCCTGAATTCTCGCATTTTTATCTCCAGAATTCTCGCTGTTTTATCTCCTAAACTCTCATTGCTATATCCCCTGAACTCTCACTATTTTATCACCCGAACTCCGCAGTTTTATCTCCTGAATTCTTACTGTTATATCCCCCAAACTCTCACAGTTTTATCTCCTAAACTCTCATTGTTTTATCCCTGAACTCTCGTTGTTTTATCTCCTGACCTCTGATTGATTTATCCCCTGAACTGTCATATTTTATCCCCCGAACTCTCGCAGTTTTATCTACTGAATTCTTATTGTTTTATCCCCCGAACTCTCGCAGTTTAACTCCTGAATTCTCGCTGCTTTATCTCCTGAATTCTGGCTGTTTATTCCCCAACCTTCACTGATTTATCTCCTAAACTGTCGTTGTTTTATCCCCTGAACTCTTGCTCTTTTATCTCCTAAACTTGCCATTTTTTTTCTCCTCAACTCTCGTTGTTTTATCTCCTGAACGTGACCTCTTTTTTACCTCAACTCTCACTGTTTTATCTCCTGAACTCTCGCAGTTTTATCTCCTGAATCCTCATTGTGTTACCCAACAAACTCTCGCAGTTTTTTCTCCTGAATTCTCGCGGTTTTATCTCCAGAATTTTCGCAGTTTTATCTCCTGAATTCTCACTGTTTTATCCCACAAACTCTCACATTTTCATCTCCTGAATTCTTACTGTTTTATCCCCTGAACTCAGGCTGTTTTATCGCCTGAAATCCCGCTGTTGTATTCCCAAACTCTCACAGTTTTATCTCCTGAACTCTCGTTGCTTTATCCCAAGAACCTCTCGCTATTTTAACCCCTGAATTCATGTTGCTTTATCTCCTAAACTCTGATTGTTTTATCCGCTGAACCCTCGTTGTTTTCACTACAGAACTGTCACTGTTTTATGTCCCAGACTCTCGCTGTTTTATCTCCTACACTCCCGGTGTTTTATTGCCTAAACTCACGGTGTTTTAACTCTTGAACTCACCCTCCTTTATCTCTAAACTCTTGCAGTTTTATCTCCTGAACTCTCACTATTTATCCCCTGAACTCATGCAGTTTTATGTCCTGAGTTCTTACTGTTTTTATCCCCCGAACTCTCGCAGTTCTAACTCCTGAATTCCAGTGTTTTATCTCCTGAATTCTGGCTGTTTTATCCCCAAACTCTCAGTTTTATCTCTCAAAATCTCGTTGTTTTATCCCCTGAACTCTAGCTCTTTTATCTCCTGAACTTGCCCTCTTTTATCTCCTGAACTCTCGCTGTTTCATCTCCTGAACTCTCGCTGCTTTATCTCCTAAACTCTCATTGTTTTATCCTGAACTCTCACTGTTTTATCAACTGAACTCTCGCAAATTTGTCTGCAGAATTCTCACTGTTTATCCCCCAAACTCTCACATTTTCATCTCCTGAAGTCTTACTGTTTTATCCCCTGAACTCTGGCTGTTTTATCGCCTGAAATCTCGCTGTTTTATCCCCTAAACTCTCGCATATTTAACTTCTGAATTCTCGCTGCTTTATCTCCTATACTCTCATTGTTTTATCCGCTGAACCCTCGTTGTTTTCACTACAGAACTGTCACTGTTTTATGTCCCAGACTGTCGCTGTTTTATCTCCTACACTGCCGGTGTTTTATTGCCTAAACTCACGGTGTTTTAACTCTTGAACTCACCCTCCTTTATCTCCTAAACTCTTGCAGTTTTATCTCCTGAACTCTCACTATTTATCCCTGAACTCATGCAGTTTATCTCCTGAGTTCTTACTGTTTTATCCCCCGAACTCTCGCAGTTTAACTCCTGAATTCTCGCTGCTTTATCTCCTGAATTCTGGCTGTTTTATCCCCCAAACTTCTCCTAAACTGTAGTTGTTTTATCCCCTGAACTCTGCTCTTTTATCTCCTAAACTTGCCATTTTTTTGTCTCCTCAACTCTCGTTTTTTATCTCCTGAACGTGACCTCTTTTTTTCCTCAACTCTCACTGTTTTATCTCCTGAACTCTCGCAGTTTATCTCCTGAATCCTCATCTGTGTTACCCAACAAACTCGCCAGTTTTTTCTCCTGAATTCTCGCGGTTTTATCTCCAGAATTCTCGCGGATTTATCTCCTGAATTCTCACTGTTTTATCCCACAAACTCTCACATTTTCATCTCCTGAATTCTTACTGTTTTAACCCCTGAACTCTGGCTGTGTTATCGCCTGAAATCTCGCTGTTTTATCCCCCAAACTCTCACAGTTTTATCTCCTGAACACTCGCTGCTTTATCCCAAGAACTCTCGCTATTTTATCCCCTGAATTCATGTTGCTTTATCTCCTAAACTCTCATTGCTTTATCCGCTGAACCCTCGTTGTTTTCACTACAGAACTGTCACTGTTTTATGTCCCAGACTCTCGCTGTTTTATCTCCTACACTCTCGTTGTTTCATTGCCTAAACTCACGGTGTTTTAACTCTTGAACTCACCCTCCTTTATCTCCTAAACTCTTGCAGTTTTATCTCCTGAACTCTCACTATTTTATCCCCTGAACTCATGCAGTTTATCTCCTGAGTTCTGTACTGTTTTATCCCCCGAACTCTCGCAGTTCTAACTCCTGAATTCCAGTTGTTTTATCTCCTGAATTCTGGCTGTTTTATCCCCCAAACTCTCAGTTTTATCTTCTAAACTCTCGTTGTTTTATCCCCTGAACTCTAGCTCTTTTATCTCCTGAACTTGCCCTCTTTTATCTCCTGAACTCTCGCTGTTTCATCCTGAACTCTCGCTGCTTTGTCTCCTAAACTCTCATTGTTTTATCTCCTGAACTCTCACTGTTATATCAACTGAACTCTCGCAGTTTTGTCTGCTGAATTCTCACTGTTTTATCCCCTAAACTCTCGCATATTTAACTCCTGAATTCTCGCTGTATTATCTCCTAAACTCTCATTGCTTTATCCCCTGAACTCTCACTATTTTATCACCCGAACTCCCGCAGTTTTATTTCCTGAATTCTTACTGTTATATCCCCCAAACTCTCACAGTTTTATCTCCTAAACTCTCATTGTTTTATCCCCTGAACTCTGGGTTGTTTTATCTCCTGAACGTGACCTCTTTTTCTCCTCAACTCTCACTGTCTTATCTCCTGAACTCTCGCAGTTTCATCTCCTGAATCCTCATTGTATTATCCCCCAATCTCTCCCACTTTTTCTCCTGAATTCGCGCGGTTTTATCTCCTGAATTCTCACCGTTTTATCCCCCAAAATGTCAGTTTTTCATCTCCTGATTCTTACTGTTTTATACGCTGAACTCTGGCAGTTTTATCACCTGAAATCTCGCTGTTTTATCCCCCAAACTCTCACAGTTTTATCTCCTGAACTCTCGTTGCTTTATCCCAAGAACTCTCGCTGTTTTATCCCCCGAACTCATGTTGCTTTAGCCCCTGAACTCTCATTGTTTTATCTCCTAAACTCTCATTGTTTATCCGCTGAAGCCTCGTTGTTTTAACTCCTGAACTGTCACTGTTTTATCTCCTAGACTCTCGCTGTTTATCTCCTAAACTCTCGGTGTTTTATTGCCTAAACTCTCGCTGTTTTATCTCTTGAACTCACCCTCCTTTATCTCCTAAACTCTTGCATTTTTATCTGCTGAACTCTCACTATTTTATCCCCCGAACTCTCGCAGTTTTAACTCCTGAATTCTAGCTGTTTTATCTCCTGAACTCTCGCTTTTTATCTCCTAAACTGTCATTGTTTTATCCCCCG